>SNQJ01S0203802.1:3079-13628 GCA_010110895.2 Picea sitchensis
ATGTAGTCCATTGAGATGGATTCCCATGGCCTATCAGGAGTAGGACCCCTCAGGCCCTATTTCTTAGTGGTCAGTTTGGCAATAGCACAGACAATGCAGGACCTGATATACTTGTTGACCTCCTATCAAAGTTTCGGCCAGTAGAAATGTTTCTATAGCATCGCCACTGTCTTTTCGATGTCGAAGTATCCTTCCACCCGACTATAGTGGGATTACCAGATCAGCTTCATTCGCTCACTTGATGGAACACAGATATGTCCCAGATGACACAACAACCCATCCTGAAGATGGAAATTATCTACAACTGCGTTTGCACCCAACTGTTGAGTCTCCATTTTGACACTTATAATGACCTACATTACCTTCTATATGAGCCTATTTTACATATTCCATGTGTATCTAATTGACTGTTTCCTCCATAATACACTCGATGACCTTGTTCACGTGCATAAGAGGTAACTTATGATTAAAGCATGATTTGTTTAGTTTTATTGAGTTGATTTGATTAAATGTTTGATTATGTATAATCTTAATCACTTTGACTCTTAAGAAGCATGATCCGGTACCTAGTCTATTTTGGTACCAAGGCTCCACCTATTTCGATACCAGCCTGTGCTAATCCGGTACTAGACATAATTCAGAATTTTTGAATGTTTTTAGAAGAAAAGCGGGCTCATGGGTTTTTTTCAGAGTGATGTTTTCATGTGGACATGTGAGTCAAAATTCACCCATCTCGCATGTGTGTACCTCCATCTCAGGGGGAATGATTCTGCCAAAATTATAAAAAAAACTCAAACTGCCAACTTGCACCTCGATTTTTGTGCATATGGTATCAGATCTAGAAATTCTAATACATGGGTTTTGTCCAGCATATGACAAATTTAGTAAGATATGGGTTGGTTTTCAAAATTGAAATTGTTTTGGGAGATATGGGTGGGGGACTAACTCGAATCTGCCCAAATTGTTAAAAAACACAGATTTTTGGGATTTATCCTAAAATTGTAAAACTTGTTTTCTTACTTTGGGGATTCGGTTTCATCCATTCCTCCATGGATTTTATGTATAAATAAGACCTTATAGGTCTGATTAGGGAGGAATTATTATGCTACAAGATTGGTCCTTGAAGAAAGAGGAATTGTTATGTTGTAGGGTTGATTCTTAAAGACTATGGATTGTACCTCTATTTTTCTCAAGTAATGATATAAATTGCAGTTCATGGAATTGATGTGTGTTATCAGACCTTTCATTCTGTAAGTTTATTTTAAAGCTACCTTGTTGGTATGACAAGGGCCCACCGACCCAACCAAGGTAAGATTCTTTGTATTTACTGTATATATAATTCTAGTTTGTGTATGGATAAAATCATTTTTGTTTTGATCATAAACATCTAACTTTATTTATGTTTTGCTTCAATAAACATTTGACAAAATACAATAAATATGTGTGGCAATTGTGAGTGAGTGAGTGAGCATTTTTGGAGTGCAATATAGATTTATGGAGTGTAATATGGATTTATGAGTGCAACATAGATTCTTGAGTGAACATTTGTTATTCATGTATGTGTGTGTAGACAATCATTTGGTAGATTTAATTTTATAGTGTTGTTTTCATTTTGCATATCTAAGAACGGTTTGGATCTCTATATTTCACTGTACATGAACCTGTAATGGAGCATCCTACCATACTTTGCTTTCTTTCATAGATTTAAATCATATTTCACCTTGCAAACACATGCACAATCAAGACCTCCATCTCTCACCTTAAATGTGCCTAAAGTGGAGTGTCTTCCTTCACATGTGATTTTCTCTAGCATTGATTGATGTTTTCCTTTGAGCATATGCAGAGTCTTGGTTGTTTTAATTGCTACATGGAACAAGATCTGAGTTCATATCTTCATTGCATGAGCCTCTAATGAACATACTTGTTATCTAAGCAAGAACCTTTTGATTCACTGTTTGCTTGAGAAGTTTTGTTATCATTTTTCCCTTCTAAGTTTGGAGTTGTATTGTTGAAGTGTGCCTAGATTTGATTGCTAGTTGTTGTTAAGAGTAGAAGCTACATATAACTAATTCAAAGTCCATCTATCCACTTCATGAGCTTGTAAATGGGCAAGGCATTATCTGTGCAAAATCTTTTGAGTGCATGATTGCAAGTTTTTCTTTCTAATTTCTGAATTGTGTGAAGAGTGTTATCTTTGAAAACAAAGTGTTTTGTTATTGTTGGTTTTCTTATCTAAGATATACTAAAAAGACATAGGAACCTATCTGTTATTGGCACATATAGTGCATCAACTCTACTGATTACGAATCTCGGTTGATAATTTATGTTTTGTAATATATTATGCAAATAATTGCACCAACACCAACATTTGGTAGGTGGTGGCAAAGTCAAGGTCTGTCTCATATAGGTGAGGCCATCTAGATGTTTCATGGCCGCAAGAGTCTAGCACCATGGTGAGTGTCGCGACTGGCGGTCTGCTGAGGCAATCAACGACGTGATTGGTGCTTCTTGTTTTATACTTGATGTTGAGGTGGAATTGTTGCAAGTATGTGGACCATTTTTTATGGTGGTCATTCTGCAATTTTCCTTGTGTCTGTATGAACTACAATGGATTATGATCAGTGTGGATGATTGTCTCCTTCCCAAGAATGTAATGTCTCCACTGGTGGTAGGCTTGCAAAATGGAGTACATTTCTTTGTTGCCAGTATCTAACAGTGACTCACTATGATAGGCCACAGGGTGGTCGTGTTGAGTGAGAATGACACCCACAGCATAGTCTAAAGCATCTGTCTCGATCTCAAAGGGATGTTGCAGGTATGGTAGTGAAAGTATTGGGGTTGAGCACAAGCGTTGTTTAAAATAATCAAACGCTTGTTGTTGGGATTGACCCCACACAAATTTCACCTTACCACCACCCCTGTTTATTTGGTTGAGGGCCCATGCAATATGGGAGAATCCCAACATGAACCTGTCGTAGAAATTGGCAAGGCCCAAGAAGCTCTTAAGCTCAGTGAGTGTTGTTGGGGTTTGCTAGTCATAGATAACTTGGATCTTGGTTGGATCCATATGTACACCCAGGTAATGGACCCTTTCCATGTCAAAGGAGCATTTTTCCAAGTTGGCGTATAGCTTGTGTTGTCGTAGGGTGTGTAGAACCTGTTGAATATGCTACAAGTGTTCGACCCAAGGCTTGTTGTAAATTAGAATTTCATCCAGATACACTACTACAAAAGTATTGTTGAATGGTCACAGGATATTATCCATCATCCTCATGAAAGTGGCTAGAGCATTTTTCAAACCAAAGGGCATGACCAACCATTCGAAAAGGTCATCCTTTGACTTGAAGACGGTCTTCCATACATTTTTTTTTTCTATCGGGACCTGGTGGTAGCCAAACTTCAGAGAAATCTTACTGAAGTATTTGGCCCCCATGAGTTGATCAAGGAGGTTGTCGATTCAGGGAATCGGGTACCAATTTTTTACTGTGATTTTATTCAGAGCATGGTAATCAATACAGAGTCACCAGGTTCCATCTTTCTTATGTATCAGTACGATTGGGCTCCCATAAGGTGATGAGATGCGATGGATGTGCCCCTTGTGGAGAATTTCTTAGATTTGTTGCCTGATCTCCTCATTCTCTAATAAAGAGCGATGATAGACTGGCCCATTGGGAAATGGTGCGTCGGGGGTCAGATCGATAAGGTGCTTGACCTCGTAGTGTAGAGGTACCCCTGTAGGTGAGGAGAAGAGATCCAAGTATTCTTCCACAACCTTATCTACTTGCTTCTACTATGTGGAGAGGTCGACCACAGAGATCCTAGAAATGGTTGTGATCTTTTTCTTATTCTGAGAATGAATCATGACAAAGACAAACTTCCCCGTCTAAGAGACGACCTTCCTACATTGCTTAGAAGAGATCAAGGAAATAGAACTAGGTAGGAATGTCTCTGGTATCTTGTATAATTTCTTGTTCAAAGTAATAATAACACTACGAGGCCTAGACTCATATACAACATGACGTTTCCATAAATAAGGTTGGCCCAAAAGAAAATCACAAACATCGAGAGGAGAAACATCACACAATACCTAGTCTTTGAAGGGCTTAATGTCGTACGACAATCGGCACTATTGGCTGACACAAAGGCATCCAATGGTGTAGGGTTGTGGGTGCGATGTTGTTGGTAGGGCTAGCCGCTTGATGACCTATGCTAAGATGAGGTTCTTCTGGCTACCTCTATCAACGATGAAGTGTAGTGGTGTGCCTTTTATCCACATTTATGAATGGAAGAGGAACTCTTCTTCTTCTAGCTCGTCTGGTTCACCAAGCTGGAGCTTGGTGGTAGCAACGGTGGCATTGGGTTCCGCATCAATGCTCCATATTCCCCTTTCTGGTTCTGTCTCAGAGTCAGAATCCACATCTAATTCAGAGGATTTCACTTCAGCCACCAGTGACTTCTTTGAGCGGAAATCAGCAGTGTTATGCCAAGGGCTCCTATGGAAGTTGCACCACTACCCGGTATCTTTCTTTGTCTTTCTGGTGTCCTTCTTTGCTTGCAGCTTGGAGTAGTTGTCCTGATACTGTCCATATTTTCTCTATACTTTGTTATGTGGGTTGGGGCCACCCTTTTCCTGGATTTTGTTGTGAGGGGTTCCCAGGCCCAAATTTTCGCATCTTTTGTTTGAGCTTCTGCTCGATTTTGATGGCATATCGGTAGGCCATGCCCAAGGATGAGATGTACAGAAATTCCATTTCGGTTTGGATGTATCTATGTAGAGCACCACAATACTTGAGCACCATATGTCACTCTGAATCTTTGATACCCAGCTTGGTGCACAAGGTATGGAAGATATCTGTGAAATCTGGCACTGCTTGGTCTCTTTCTTGCCGCAATGTGGTCCATTTGGTATATAGGTCATCATAACTTCTGAAAGGGTAGTATTGTTCCTTAATAGCATCCTTAAAGGATTCTTAGGTGGTTGTGACTAAAAATAATGAGGTTTCCTCTATTTCATTTTTCTCACAGAAAGTTTCCCACCAATCTTTGACATGGGGAACGACTTTGAGGAGTGCAAAAGTAATCTTTTCTCTATTTGAAAAGTTATGGACAGAAAAATACCCTTTTAGTAGATTCAACCACTTGTCTACAACATCTGTGTCTATCTGACCTTCAAATATATGAATATAAAAGTTTATTTGTACCTTGAAGGGGGCGGCGCCTCCATTCGAAGAAGATGCGTCGCTTGTTGGTAGCCACTGAAGGATTTGCGCGAAATTATCCATCATCTCGTTCCTTTGCTCCATGAGGGCTTCCTCAATCAAAAGTTTGAAAGGATCTCTTGTCTTGTCATCTTTATTTTCTCCTGCCATGAGAGGTTGCTTGGGCATGCGAGAGCTTCTTTCCTCAAGAGAAACAAGCTCAAGACCCAACTCTTTGTTCTCCGACCTCGTTGGGGACATGCATTAAGATGACAAGGAGAAGAACGCTCTGATACCACTGATCCGGATTTTATGAGAAAAATGAAATGAATACAGATTATTAACAGGTTCTTAACACAAAATAACAGAGATACAGTAAAACTAGTTTTCTATTCAATAACGAAATAAGTTGAAACTGTAAAATGCAGTGGAAACAAGCTTGTTGGAATGGTGGCGGCTTATCTCTTAGAAGAGATGTGATGGTTGTGCACAAGAAGAATATTACAATGAGTCTCTAAAAGAATTTTTACAATAAACAACAATTCCAAAAACCTAACCCTAGGAGATGAAGCGCCAAAAGTCATGTGGACCTCGTTTGGGTAAGTTAGTACATCAACTTCCCGGGGTCGTAACTTTTGCATACGATCTCCATTTTAGGCGTGTGATAGCCCATTGGAAAGGTATCATAGAGGAGATTCATTTTGGGGGCTAAATCATGCCTTTAGTTTTCATTGAGAATATTGATCCCAAAAAACCTTCATTTAGGCCCTCAAAATGGACCCGGAAGTTAAAACTGCTAAAAATAGTAAATTGCCAAAATTGTCAGAAAATTGTTTTGAGCCAATTAGAAAAGGTGGGTGGCCACCGATATCCATATGGATAAAAACCACCCAAAGGATAGGAACATTGCAGTCCCAAGAATCAGTTCTTTGATCTCTAATTCGAAGGAAAAGGGTTTCTCAACAATGTTAGGAGCATGCACACCACATGCATAAGACAGGATACATGCCACAACATAAAAGAGATAAAAAAATTGTCATGCACAAAAAATAACTAGCAGAAAGGCACATTAGAATACATATCTCAGAGATAATTAAATACACAAAGGAATACATTAAACATAAAAAGCAAAGAGCACTTATCTTTGCAAGTAAACGTTCACCAACTCGTTGTAGACCAAGGATGTTCCTCCCAACCATAGATGTTGTTGCTCATTTATGTTCAACAGCAGGTCACCACCGAGACAGGGCTATGAATCAACAAGGACAGGTCCTAGGCCAAGTATAAATACACAGTAGTTGGCTAAGTATCTCTCTGGTTTCCCAACCTCACAGCAATCCTAATTTCTAGTTCTCTTTCCCCCTCAGCCTGCACAACCCAAAGAAATGAACACCTTTCTCTACCATGCAGTCCCTTAGGTTGTTCTATTTCTCTTCAGGGCTCCAATGCTACTGGTCAGGAAATATCCCTACTAGAAATTAAGGACTCTCAGTTGGGGATATTTCCATCCGAAGTGCCATCAATTTCATGCACACAGGCATCCATTCCCTCCTGGAATGATCAGTAAATCATTACAACCATTCAATAATGGATCTCCTCTTCCTACCATTCATTTCCATGCTCAACCCAAGAGCACACAAACTCGCAATAGTGAGTGAAGAGGAAGAAGAACAAGTGAACCATTGAGAAGAGGATGAACCAAGGGAAGAATGACCCCAAAACATCCCCCAAGGGATGTTTAAATAATTACATGAAGACAAGAGCCACATGGACTCCCTCCCAAGAAGCTCATGTAACCCCATCTTCTACATAAAATCAATTATGGGTAAATAAAATAATAATAAGACTTAGCCCCTCAAGCCCCCTCTCTCGTGGAATCATAGCCCCCTATCTCTTTTGTCCTTATCAGTCTTGCAGCCAGCGGTGTATTTTATTAATGTATAGGAAGTGTTATATTTCCTAGGCACTCTGACCCCTTTTCAACTTTACTGGCTCACCAGCCTAAGTCATATTTACATAATACATTATAGTTTATAAGGGTTAGAACCAGGATGTTACATACCCCTCCCCTTATTTTAGCATTGTCCTCAGTGCACAACACCATTCCAATGTTATTAACATTACAATTCCAGGTCCTCTGGCCTTAATTCACACAGGAAATCTAGCCCAATCTTATATACATAGGCACTCTGAACTAAAACATGTATGCATAGGAATTCTGACCCAAAACATATATGATGATCTTCAGAATTTATATTTCTGGCAACAGTTCCAACCAAAAATTTGTCCTTCCCTCTCAGCCCTACACAACCCAAAGAAATGAACCCCTTTCTCTGCCATGCATTCCCTCGGGTTTTTGCACTTCTCCTCAGCTTCAGTGCACTTGGCCAGGAAGTTTCAGAGTTGTGGGTTCCAAACCTCCAGTTGTAGCAATTCCATTGGACTTTCTTCCTTCCATGCCTTTGTAATTTAGTTTCTCCAACATCACCTTCTTTTCTCTCATAGTTTGGTAATTTTCTATATCTTCAACATTCATCATTTCCTACAATATTTCAAATTAGCCAGCATGTTAGTTCACAATTTGTGCATAAAATTATCATTCTTTCTCATATTGTAAGAGTAAATTTTCATAATCCAATACAATACTTATCTATGTGGTTCATGGATCTGCATCCATATGGTTGTCTCGTTAACTTGGCTCATTATTTTCCCTGGCATACCCATTGTGTGCATGACCCCAATCAAGATCTATCAAAGTCTCCTCTTCCTTGTGGTCACTCACCTTCCAGACCCAGGCTCAGGCATCCCCTTCTCTGCTATGTAGTCCCTCAGGCGATCCCTCTTTCCTGACCAAGGTTCTCTTGCACAAGAAGATTTCTAGGGACACAAGGTTCTCATGTCACAACAGTATCCTTTTCCATGCTTTCCATCTTTCATATCCAACATATAATCTGTATTATACACATACAGTCATCATGAGATATCATTATAACCATTTCAAACATAAATGTCAAATCTGTTTTATACAGGAAAATAAAATTTTCCAAGCATGATCTTTCTACTCATAAGGGTTCGCTTCATCGTTGTAGATATCAGTCTTCCTTATGGGATTACATCCCTGTCATATCCAAGACCATTCTACCTGCAATTTCTTCAATTTACATTCAGCCAAAACAATTCGTCAGTAATTATCAAATCATAATTTCCAAAACTGTTTTATATAGGAAAAATAAAACTTCTAGACATGAGCTTCTCCTCATAACAATTTGACTCTTGTGGAAATAGGATTTGGTCTTATTTATGGGCTTAAAAAACTGCCATATCCAAGACCCCTTTGATCCTACAATTTCAAAATTCCTCAACCAAACAAATTGTCACTATCTCATGTACAAGACATATATTCTCATGGCAATGATTCAAAACAAAATCACAAAGTGTTCTCAGAATTATTTACAACTACAATTCAGTTATATCTATTAATCCAACTATCAATTGGAATGAACTCATCATTACATACACATGTATTATCAGTCACACAAACTTTTCGTAATGCCACAGTTAATGATCTAGAATCGGATCCAAGAGCCTGACAGGGCTCAAAAAGGCTCAAAAATGAAAGTTCTCATAATCGGACGATACCAATTACATTGTGACCGTCTTGTCGTGCTGATTCCAGCCATATATTTACTTTCTCAAATGAATGATGTATGTGAAATTTATCACACTCTGACCGTTTTCCCAAACAACTAAAAAGTCAAAAAAAAGTCAACCGTCAAAAGGTGATGTGGCACTCTCTGGAGGTGAAATGTGGTAGTGGAAAAATGACATGTGGTAGCACAGCAGTAGGGTAACTGGGTAGTTTGATTGGGCACTAGACAGATCCACTCATATGATGACAAGTGGCATTTTTTGAGCCAATGAAGAGGCGCCACATGGCCCAGACGTGGGCTTCCACGTGGCACCCTATCACTGGTGGGCAGTGTAAAAATTTTATGGAGCTCATGGGTCTCGACCCCATGACCTATTGGTCAAGCACAAGTCTTGGTAGAGTTATAATGGCTAATGCGCCACACCATTTGTTGTTATTTTATAACCCACTTTAATTTAAATAAAGTGCAATGTATTAAGTGATGGGGCGTAAAGGGGTTGGGGCTAAGCCCCAGCCTATGGTTTTATTTGGTGTTGTGACCATAGAGGATAGGAGCGTGGGCATACAACCACCAACGCACAAGTGTAGCACCCGTCCTCCATTTAGTTCAGAGCCATGACCAGGAGTTGGGTGCATATCCAGAAGGATCGGTCCTATTCTGAGCGCATGTGACAAGGTTCTTCGAAGGTGAGGGCCAGCGCGCAGCCCCTAGGGGGCTGGCGCTTGGCCATATGACTTCATATGACCCTATTTAAAGTTTGTGTGTCAGGCCTATGGGGCTTAACTCATATA
This sequence comes from Picea sitchensis, assembly GCA_010110895.2. Classification (NCBI taxonomy): domain Eukaryota; kingdom Viridiplantae; phylum Streptophyta; class Pinopsida; order Pinales; family Pinaceae; genus Picea; species Picea sitchensis. Next base: position 12,719 of record SNQJ01S0203802.1, read on the forward strand.
TTTTTGGAAAAGTGGGTTATTTCCTATGGTTTTGGGGATTTTTAATTGATTTTGGCCTGTTAATAGTGAATTTTGCCCATTTTGGGGGATATTGGGCTCTTTTTGAGCCCAGATTTTAGGAGGAAGTTGGGGAAGGATAACCAACTTTAGATATATAAAAACTAGGCATGTTTGAGGCCATGGAGGACAGTCAGAGTAGAGTTATGTTGAAGGGAATCCAAGCCAAAGACATTTTTAAGCAGGGAAGCTATTGAGGAGAAGACGCTTGCGGGCCATTTCTGGGATCTTCGGTCATCCATTTTGCGTGTCTTTCTTCTGTTGGGTTCTAGAGATCTGGAAGAACATGACCATATCAGTCTTGTATCCTATCGGCACTGCTACGATGTACTTTTTGAGCTTTGAACATAATAAAGAAGCCTCATGCACTGAGACAAAGGCTCGGAGACGTATGCAAATTTTGTGTCGAACTCCGTTATCACTTCTCTTGTTATGTTTTGTTGTTCTTATTACTTCATATCAGATCTGTATATTTTTTTATGGCTGCTATGTTCCTTCATTAAATTCATCCTCTTTCATTCAACTTCATAAATGGTTAATTAACACATTGATCTGAAAACAGGGGCCTGACTTGTTATGCTATGCAAGTACCCTCTACTTCATTAAAATAAAAATTTACAGGACCTTGCTCAATGTGTTAAAATATGCAAGATAGATTATGTGCCAAGTTTATGCTTCTTCTTTTAAAAGTTTATGTGTGAGGTCTTTGGATGATTAAATATGTTGTTTTCATAAATACAACAGCAAATAATAACTTGCAGCAAATAATAACCAGAAAACACTCACAACAAGAACAACATGATAAAGGAGTTCACCCCTCTCTAGGCTACATCTCCTTGAGCCTCCATCAATG
>SNQJ01S0203803.1:4624-16629 GCA_010110895.2 Picea sitchensis
TATATATATACATACTCTAATATAACTATTGTAAATGTATTTCAGCAGAAAAAAGAAAACATAAAAATCTCACTTATGAATAGCATTTATAGGTTGCAAGTTTTACTGGAAACTTACGAAATCAATGTAAGAATAATTCATTTTGAGAAGTAGATAAATAAAGCACATTTGAATATATTTTTTGTCTTCTTTCTATAAATCTAACAAAACTTGAGTTAACTAAACTATGAAACACATATGTACAGATAGTCAAAAGTTGATCTAAACTTTCTGGTTTCACTAATACATAAATAACGGAAATTAGAAACACAAAGAAGCTAACTTGATGTTAGTTCGTTAAATGTGTCCATGCCTCTGTATGAATCAAGAGCATCCAACTACCACGCCTACGAGATAAATCTGCAATAGACTTATACTGAAACTGTTCTGAATAAATTCATAGAATGTATTGGTAACCGAAGTTTAATAACATAATAGGGAACACAAATTAATTCTGTGATCTTATGATCGCAAATGATTACAGTCAGATAAACCTGAGTGTAACACATTCATTTCATTTTTCAATTAAACATCAAAGAGAAATCCTAATATTCAAATTGAAAAGATGATCACAGTGTCAATATCTGGAACAACAAATCATGAACGATATTTAAAGCAAGAATATCTTGAAACATAACATATCATTGAGTCTAAATCTACAAGACATATCAATATACAAAGATTAAATAAAACAAAACATTAATGAAACACCATTTGCAAAAGGACTAAATCCAAAATGATGTACGTTGCTCCATTAAGTCTTGAAAAATCATTCGTCCATCTTTGGTTCAAGACCAAGACACCATTCATTTACAAAATGCAGGGTATTTAAAGAGTCCTTTTGAACTCTCATCTTCCTATATTTTATGATAGGATCAGATCCATGAGATCACAACATTACAAAAATGGAGGGCCTACAACCACTCATAATCAAATTGTATCTTCAAAATTAATAAAAGTTTTTTTTCTTATTTACAAAATAAACAGAAAAGAGATACTTGATTATCTAAATTGAACATGTTCCACCTCATAAAATCAGCATCAAGATATATCATGTCCTGAAAACGAAATAGGAACAAGTTAGATAATTTATTAACAACTAATTACTAATTTTCAATTTAAAAAAGACTTGAATTCAAACTAATTTTTAAACAAAGACAAGCTACAGGTTTCTATAGCTAGTCTAAAATAGTAAAAATACAAACAGAAAATTAAAATCTAACTATTTATTTTTCCAACCGAATCAAATAAAAAAAGAATCAAAAAATACTTTTACCATTTCATAGATTAGACAAAAGAAGCATTTGAATTTATGGAGGTGTTAAAATTAGTTTTTAGCAAACACATTACCAGCCTGTTCAATTTGTTTGCCAAATTAAAACCGAATTACCATGCTCCTCAAGCTGGCGGTTTTTTTATTCACAATTGATTTGTTAATGAACCCTGATTCGGCTCATTAATACATCTAAGACTTCCTCCAATGATTTTCTGGACATGAAATCATATCGTGGCTTTCTCCCAATGGGTTTCGAACTGCAACAGAGAGTAGATATGTGATAGCATAGTCTTTTGTGGATGAAAACACAGTTTTTCAACAGTCGGGTTAGACATGCAAGAGATGGAGTTTTTATTGAGATGGAGAGGCAATTCTACTGCAGTCTCATAAACAGAAGAAGGGAATATATAACTTCCAACCCATCAAAACCAATAACAGTCTTGGATCTCTGAGCAAAAATAAAATAAAAATGATTACCTCGGCCGCAAAGAAATTATGAGATTTTTCCCTCCAAAGAACGAAATGTATCTCTGAAATTGTATCGTTTATGAAGAATTTTCCCACAATGAAGGTAAATGACCCCATTTCCGGAATGGGTTTTAAAGGTTTTTGTCTAATTCATAACGATATGCTTAGAAATGATCTCGCAAAATTGTGTCTCTGGCATGCAATTACGGGGTTTTAAAAACAGAAAACTCAGAGTCATTCAATTGGATTTTCCTCACAGGTGCCATAATGCAACAGGGGTGACTCAAAACAGTTCTAGGTTTGGATGGTAGGAGTAGGAGAAACAAATCTGAGAGAATAAAATGGAAAGAAACCAAGCAAAACCCCTGCGCAATTATGGTATAAACATCAAGGTTTTGGTCATGAAGTTTGGATGCTCCTGGTAATGAAAACCTCATGGTACATGGCATGACAAAAACCCTCAACTCTTAATGAAAACTCCTTAATTCACTTTGCCAGCAAACGATCAAGTACATGATACGATACTTGTGTATTAACTCCCATGTCTAGTAGCACGATCATTGAATTGACAAGGGTTTTTAAAATATATCAAAACAAAACTCCTAATAATTTAAATACAAATGATCGAACCATTACACAAACCAAAAATCTGCTCAAATCGAAATTATCAAACCATTGAAATGATAATTGTATTCATCACAAGAAAAATGTGTCTAACCACCATTCTATAAGATTTATGTTTTGATTTCATATGATGGTTTGTTGAACGATAAACCTAAGGCAAAGATCATGAAAATGAAAATCCAACTTCTATGTTTAAGTCATGCTTTCAGTCATGCTTTCAGTCATGAATTAAACATAGAAGAATCAAAAATCAAAAAGTAGAAAATAATGAAATAGTCTTTAGCCCAATTAGTCATAATAAACTTGTAAAAGTGTTTATAGACATGATGATGGCAGCCATAGAAATGAAATGTCTTTCGAACATGTTTATACAAATCAAAACATGTGTGGCTTCCAACAAGCTTCCCCCAGGACCTGCGACATGCCATATCAAAAGTATCCACATTTTTATATTGGATCACATCAAAGGATATTCATATTACTATCATTCCACAATGGAATCGAGAGATAACTGAGATTGTTTGTATGTTTGAGAAGGAATTGGCCATGAGTTTTATGGAATTGAAATTCCATCTTTTAATTCATCTACCTGATGAGGTTGACTTAGTTGGGGTTCTCTCATGTCATTGGATGTTCCTCTTAGAGAGGTACATGAAAAAATTTAAGGGGTTTGTTCGAGAAATAGAAAAACTAGAGGACTCTATGGCAGAGGGTTACATAGTATATGAGTCATTCTATTATTCCAATGAGTACATCAAGTAAATTGATGACACACCAAGGGTAGTGGTTTGGGATGACCAAAAGAAAGAGGACAAGAGGGAAGGGGAGCCACTCGAAATAAATGGAAAAAGGAACATGATAAGGAGTAATTCACTTATATTTTGTCAAATTTGTACTGATCAATTGTTTACGTTGAAGTTGGTAATATATATTTTATATAATGCTATTCATTTTTAATTCTTGTATACATCAACAAATTTAGAAACTGATGCCATCCATAAATTATTTCTTTACAACGTGGAGGAAACACGACCATGTGTCACATTGTATGAAGAGAAAACAAGGAAATGGGACAGTGACAGGAAATCATTCAGATGGTTAAATGGTAAAACAATTCCTTATCTGGATCATTTAAAAGAAAATATGCCAAAAATGTGTCCCAATAATTGGGTGGATGACCAAATACAATAGAAATATGTGGTGTCCAGTCATAGCCCACATGGAGAAGAGATGGATGCACTAAATGTTGGAAATATTGTTTTCTTTGATGTCAAATATAAGGGGCGACTACAGATGTTAGGGACCTAAACCCTCACGTAGATAGAATAATATATTTTCCATGTAATAAAGGCCCACATTAGTTAATAAGGTCTAAATATATTTTCCATGTAATAAAGGATAACATTAGTTAGTAAGGCCTATTTAATCATTGTGAACAAGTCAATGTAAGAAGACCTAATAGAAGCTTCTGCTTCTAGAAAGATCTCCCTCTAAAATTTTCTTTAGAAGATAGAATTAGTATAAATTAGAGTAGGAGGCATAAGAAAGCTTGTCTTCAGAATTGTTGTAATAGAGCTCTTCTCTCTTGTAGGTTTCCACCTCAAAGAGGCAAGTGGACATTTCTTTCTTTGAATAGTATTTATGGTATTATTCTTCTCAATATTTCGATGTTCCATTGGTATATGTTGAATATTATTGTTTTTGCATATTATATTACATTTGGTGTTTTACAAGTGGTATTAGAGCACTTTCCTTGGCAGGAATTGTGGGTAATTTTTTTTTCCAGGGTAAAGACGTTTATTGTTAGTGTCTTTAAAGCAAAAATATCAATCTTTCAGTGGGTAAAATTGCGGTGGGGAAGACTACACGCAGGTGATACAAACTGATTCACAAGGTTTCCTAGAAACCAAAAGTTTCTCCCTTGTTGGAAACCTATGTAACCCCTATTGGTACCCCTCGAGTAGTACCGAATCAGACAGAATCTGTACATGACCATCACTCCCACGTACCGACATGTATATAGGGAGTCCCCTAGGTCTCCTGAAACCAACCCTAGATCGATTGATTGGTCGCCTGATTGCTATACTACCACTAAGAACACCACTTGGGAATATACTCTCTAGTACCTGGGTAATCGAGTAGTATGGCTAAGGGCATGGTCGAGCCTCCTTAGTTGGTTCCCTGATATTTTGGGCTAAGTAATATTGTTCGACCCCACATGTATATCAGAGAGATATAACATAGGGAAAATCGTTCTCCATAGGCACCATGCAAACCCTAACTAGGGGGGAACATCCGGACAAGGAACATAAAGGATATTTTGGTTGTGCAACCTTGCCTCCTGCATTCTGGTTGTGAAATTCCTACAATTTGTTTTTGTTAAGAATTTGGGCATTTCGACACTATAGTATTGTTTAGGTCGGAGTATAACTCCTGCCCAGACCCTTATTTGAAACCCATCTCATTGGATTCCCCTTTTTTTCATGATCACTGTGATACCTATAATTTTTAACCCTTTTTTTAACCCCATGGACCCATACCCTTCTCGACACATTTATTTCCCACTTATCCCATTAGTTTTCTCTCATTTCCCTGATCGTAGTGGTATATATCACTTATATTTTTTTTTGTCCATGGACCCACTCCTATTTCCCTCATGGCTCTCACCCACCAAGAAGAAACCAATCAAAAACTAAATATTGACCTTACTTCCCTTCAAGCCCAAATGAATAAGGACATTTCTACCATTCATGCCAAAATGGACTACATCCAGGAACAACTAGGTAGCCAAATTGTTGAAGTCAATTCCTCTCTCCAACAATTCATGAACAAATTCTAGGGTCCTTCCTCTTCCAACCCACCTCTCTATACTAAAGATGTTGACTCCAACTGAACTTTGAACTCTCATTCCAATTCCCTACCTCACGACCCCTATCTTCCCAGAGTTGAGGTGAAAAAATTTGATGGCTAAAATCCAACAACCTAGGTCACTTAAATGGAACATTGTTTCTCTCTACATGGAATTACTGATGAGTTGACCAAGATTTTTTGCGAAAATCTCTATTTGGATCTAGAACAATGGAAATGGTATCAATGGTGTAGAAATTCATGTCAAGGGTATGTTGCTTGGTCACGGTTTTTTGTCGATTTGTATGAACACTTTAACATAGACACCCACCATTTAGGACGTTTGACCATGTTGAAATAGTTTGTACCAGTGGAAAATTCTATTGCTTCCTTTGAGCACTTGGATTTTCAAATGGAGGGAATGAAATATGCTTTTTTTAGGGAATGTTTTATCAGTGGCCTCAAGGATGAAATCTGAGCTCAGGTGATAATGGCTCGCCCCCAAACTTGGTTGGAAGCAACTAAACATGCAAAGGAGGCACAATAGGTCATCCTGACCCAGAGAATAAAAACCACTTTTGTCCCCCACCTTAAAACCACCACCCTTTCCCCTCAGACCACTCCTCTCAACGTCAAAAAATTAACCCGGGTAGAAATGGATAAACACCAACTCAAGGGTATCTATTATAATTGTGACGACAAATACTTTCCATGGCACAAGTATAAAGAACATAAACTTTTTATGGCCATTTTGGAGGATGTTTTTTATGAATATGTTGAGGTCTCTTCTGAAGCCGAGATACCCCAAACAAATAATCGTTTTCTCACCCTCTAATCCCTCGGAAGTTGAACCACTGATTTTGTTGAGTGTTTTCACTAGTTTTTTTGCTCCCTAAACCCTTAAATTGATCGGTTACATTAAGCACGAGAAATTAATCATCCTAGTTGATAGTGGAAACACTCTTAATTTCATTCATCACTTCCTTTCTCAAGAGGTCAATTGCTATATCTATGCTATGAAAAAATTTCAAATCATGATTACCGATGGTGGTTCCATGAAATGTGGGGGGTATTGTGAAAATGTACACCTACAAATTGGTTAGTATAACCTGAAATCTCACATATTTTTTTATTGACATGGGTGGTTGTGAAATTGTTCTTGATGTTGTGTGGTTACACACTCTTAGCCCCATAACCATGGATTTTAAGGATTTACCATGCAATTCCAATAGGAAGGACAACGAAATAAATTCTGAGGAATTATAGCATGGTCCCTGGATATCATAAGTTCCCACCGCATGGAAATTTACTCAAAAAAGTTCATTCTAGCATCATTTCCCAACTCCATTCCATTCAAGTAGTTGAGACACCCCCGATACACCCTAACCATCAAGCTATCCTTTCCTGCCATCCCACTATTTTCCAAACTCCCCAGGTCCTTCCCCCTCCTATAGAGACCATGACCATTCCATTCCTTTAATCTCGGACAATCTTCCTCCCAATGTTATCCTTTATTGTCATCCCTTTGATAATAAAAAAATGAAATTGAGAAAACTATCCAAGAATTGTTAGAAGCATGTGTTATCCATCCTAGTACCAACCACTATTATTCCCATGTTGTCATGGTCCTCAAGAAGGAAGGCACTTGGCACATGTGTCCTGATTTTCGTGCCCTTAATAAACTTACCATCAAGGACAAATTTATCATTCTCGTCATAGATGACCTTCTAGATTAACTCAATGGCGATAAATAATTTACCAAACTTGACCTCTGTTTGGGATACCACCAAATACGTATGAAAGAGGAAGACATCCCCAAGATTACATTTCACACTCATGAGGGCCATTATGAGTTCTTGGTCATGCCCTTTGGTCTCTATAATTCCCCCTCCACTTTTCAAAGTCTCGTGAATCATTTATTTTGTCCTTTCCTCTTTCACTTTGTGTTAGTTTTATTTGATGATATTCTCATTTGTAATAAAGCGTGGCCAACCCATCTCGCCCATGTAGATATATATCTCCATCTCCTCTCCAAGCACCAATTGTTTCTCAAACAATCTAAATGTTCTTTTGGTGCCTATGAAGTTGAGCAACTAGGTCATATTGTTGGCAAGGATGGTGTAAGGGTGGATCCCAAGAAAATTGAAGCTATGTATAATTGGCCTCGCCTTAAAACTCTTAAAATTTTGTGTGGTTTCCTGGGTTTAACAGGCTATTATCACAAGTTTGTTCAGAATTATGGAAAAAATGTGGCTCCTCTCACAAATCTCCTTAAAAATAATGCTTTCAGTTGGACTCCAATATTTTACCAATCCTTCCAAGCCTTGAAAGAAATTATGTGCACTAATCATGTACTGAACCTACCTGACTTCACCAAGACCTTTGTTATGGAATGTGATGCATCAGGGAGAGGAATTGGGGAAGTCCTCATGCAAGATGGACGACCTTTGGCTTTCACCAACAAAAATTTGTCAAAATGACATTTGGGCCAATCGAATTATGAAAAGGAAATGTTGGTTATTTTGCATGCAGTGGATATTCAGTTCCCTTATCTCTTGGGAAAACACTTCCAAATTAAAACGGATCATCAAAGCCTCAATTACTTCCTGGAACAATGAATTTCATCCCCGGAGAAACAAAAATGGGTGACCAAGCTGTTTGGATATTATTATGAGATTGTTTATAAGAAGGACAAAGAATATGTGGTGGCTAATTCTCTTTCTAGGAAATATGAAGATGAAGGGTCCCTCTTTTCCCTTTCATTCATTGTCATCGTCTGGCTTCGGGTTGTTCGACAGGAATGGTTGCAAGACCCCAAAATTTCCATCCTAATCCAAAAACTTCAATAGGATCCCCAAGTTGTTCCAGGGTACTCTTGGCACAATGATGAGTTTCTATATAAAGGTCACTTGTATTTAATAAAATAATCGACACTTAAATCCAAGGTGTTATCCAAGTTTCATGCTTCACCTAAAATAGGTCATTCAAGTTTTACCAAAACTTATGGATGGGTCAAACGATCTTTCTTCTGGGACAGTATGAAACATGACATTCACACCTTTTGGTTGAATGTGATACTTGTAAATGCAATAAGGGAGAGAATATAAAACCTCCTAGTACACTCCAACCACTTCCACTTCCACCTACAATTTGGATGGATATTTCTATGGATTTAATTGTTGGCTTTACCCAAATCAGGAAACAAGTTAGTTATCATGGTGGTAGTGGATTGTATTTGCAGATATGCTCATTTATGTGCTCTTCAACACTCATTCACAACATACTTAGTGGATCAAATTTGTATCGATAATATCTTCAAACTCCATGGAATGCCTCATTCTATTTTTTATGACCTTGATCCCACTTTTACCAGCAATTACTAGCAATAATTTTTCAGGCTCCAAGGAACTCAATTGCATCTTAGCACATCCTTTCATCCCCAGACTGATTGCTAAATGAAAGTGGTCAACAAGTGTTTGGAAACATATTTGAGGTGTTTTGCATCTAACAAACAACATCAGTGGGTTCAGTGGTTACCTATATATGAATGGTAGTACAACACCTCTTAACATACTACCACTCACATGCCTTATTTTGGAGAAGTCTAAAGATAGAAGCCACCATCGGTTCTCAAACACATATAGGGTGTCTCCAAGGTTCAAGAGGTTGACTCCAATCTTACAGTTTACATGACCATTCTCCGTACTCTCAAAGAAAATTTGGTAATGGCTCAAAACCGCATGAAGAAACAGGAAAATTGGGGTCATTCTGAATGTCAATTTATTGAAGGGGATCATGTGTTTGTCTGTCTCCAATAGTACAAAAAAACTTCACTCAAATCCCATCAATGTCAGAAAATTGCACCAAAATTTAATGGTCCTTAACTATTCTCAAATGTGTGGGGCTAGTGGCCTATCAATTAGCTTTTCCTAGTGAATTGACTACCATTCTACAGTATTTTCCTCATCTTAAGCCTTGAGGACAAGGATCATTTTCAAGGGGAAGGGAATATTAGGGAACTAACCCCTCACGTAAATAGAATAATATATTTTCCATGTGATAAAGGGCCATGTTAGTTAATAAGGCCTAAATATATTTTCCATGTAATAAACGTCGAGATTAGTTATTAAGGCCTATTTAATAATTGTGAATAAATCAATTTAAAAAGACCTAATAGAAACTTCTGCTTCTAGAAAGATCTTCCTCTAGAATGTTCTTTACAAGATAGAATTAGTATAAACAAAAGTAGGATTCATGGAAAATCTTGCAATTAACTAGAAACACATTCTTGCTTAAATAAAAAATCTTATTCTATAACTAACAAAAGAAGAACACGCTCACTTTGATGGAATCAAACCCTTGATACAATTAATTATAACACACTCCTGCATAACTAGAATTGAAACAATTTATGAAATTGAGTAGAAACCCACGCATGCGGAATTGGAAGAAAGCACTTGCTGAAATTAATTAAAACACACTCATGCAAAATTAGAATAAAACACTTGTTTCAATGAATCAAAAACCCACTCGTACTGAATTGGATTGAGAACACACCAATAATAAATCAAACTATAACAATTATGCTTAAAACAATTTAATCGCATCAATCATCTGCACCAGGATTTAACTAAGGAAAATGACAAGACAATCTACTTTACACTAATATATTAATGATACAAGAAAACAACCTTCATAAAGAGGATGGCCCTTCCTCCTTGGAAGGGGCGGAAAAACTACAGAAACTGCAACTTTAACCACTCATAAATTGATACCACAAACTTTCCAATTCTCTATTATTCAATCAAAAGGTACAGATACAATTGTTGTTACTCATTACTTAGTCGACTATTCTCTATTTTCCCAAAAACCAACCTAACCTGGGAGCAAAGATGCTCTGCCTTTTAAACTTTTCTTCCTCTTCTAATCTTGGAAAAAATAAAATTATGAACAACCTTGAGAATATTTCGATTCTCAAGTTGTTCGATGTCATCTTAATTAGGAGAATACAAGAGGATACAAAATATTACATGTAACTGATTACAACTTTCATAATGAATTTTATGGACATAGTGAGCTAAACTGCCCTATTTATCTGGGAAGATGACCTGTGTTTATAACATACAATAGTCATGAATTAATATAAACCACATAATCAAGGTGAATCAATCCTTTTCATGCGGGCCCATGGATCAATGGTCTAGTCATAATCATGTAGTGATCATATGTAAGTAACAACATTCTGAAGTAGTGGTGTCTGCGCATCAAATCTTGGAGTAGGAACACCTCGGAGTAGGAACACCTCGGAGTAGCAACACATTGAAGTAGTAGTGCCTTGGAGTAGAAACACCTCGGAGTAGAAACACCTTGGAGTAGCAACACATCAGATTAGCAACACCTCATAGTAGCAACGCCTAAGAGTAGTAGCACCTTGGAGTAGAAACTAATTATTCTGCAAGATTCTTTAGTAATTAATCAATAGTTATCCAACATAGACATCATCTTTCCCTAAATGCAGTAAAATATTAAAGAATCAACACATCAAATGGAATTAACATACTAGTTTCAAAAAGGTAACTCTTGAACCATGATAGATATGGAAAAGGTGTGAAGAAGAAAGAAAAGGTACAAGATAAGTAACAAAATGATGGAAAAAAGGGTGTCATTCCCATGACTCAACATATCCCTCCAACAAAAGCAAATGCATGTCCTCATGCATCCCATCAGTCTGATTCCACAACTTCATGTTGTATATGAAGTGTAGTAAGGTTGTATGCTCTAGAAATATCCTCCATAACACCCCTGTATCCATTACTCATCAAAACATCCATCCAATATTCCTCATGATGATGCACTTGATATTGTTGTTGGTATTGTCTTGTAGGGAGCCAAATAAGAGGGAATCTATATCTGAGGTCGAGCCACATGGATCCACACTTTTTCATACACTCCATATACTTATTCACCCTCTGTAAAGCATGGCTTAAGTTTGGGTACCCACATGGATCTCGTATTCTCAATTTCTCATTATAGGTTTCCCACCTAAGGCGACTGCCATCCAGGGCACTACATTTGGGGCAGATATCCAATATAGGTAACCAAAGATCAATCAAAGTAGTATCTCGTTCATCTACACTCAGGAACTGATTGTGTCCCTTGATTATGTTGGCAGCAGGGGTAGGTTCCCCCTAACCCATAACAATTTATCGTCTTGAGTTTCCCTGATGGCCTCATGGGCTACATTCCATTTTTCTTCGTTGTTGAAAAATGAAGTGAAATCCATCAACTAAATATCTCCAACATAACGAGATAAGTTAAATTTCCTCTCCCCAAACAAAACATATTCATGCAAGTAAAGTTCGCATAGCATGTGTTGGTTCGCAAGATTTCTCTTGAAGAAAGTCTTCAAGAAGGAAATGGTGGTATCGAAACTGCAAGTAATATATTCTTTTATGGATATCAACTGAAACAGGAGGAATTTATCCTACATAAACAATGGATAGGTAGGGGATGGGCTTATGCAATTTACCAGCTCTTGTGCCAGGTCACAGACTTTCATGTTTGTATCTTGCAGAGTTTTGACTTGATCTTCTAGTCCCTTCAACTTCTGCCTCATTCTCCTCATCTTTTCCTTTATCTGTTCCTGGAATGCTAACTCTTCTACCCATCTTTCTCTTAAATTTTGAATAGCCTTTATATGTTCCTACGTGGAAATCACCCCTTCTTGGACTGATGTGGCCAACTGCTTCCA
>SNQJ01S0203804.1:0-11832 GCA_010110895.2 Picea sitchensis
TTATTTATCGGTGGCTGCTGGAATAAACTTGAATTCTAATCTTTCTTCTTGTAAATTCTGGTTATACTTTTCAGATTTATAGCCGAATTTTCTTTAACAGAATTATGATAACATGGCGTTTTCAATAGCAGATTTTTTTTAATAGCGGCGAGTGTTCTGAGGTGATCCTGGGTTTAATCTCAATTTCCTGATTCTATTGGCAATTCAATTCCACAACCATTTCTTCTGATTTTATTTGCAGCAGAGTAATTTTATTTTTAATGGAATTTACGAATTTTGGTGTTCTTCAAATTTTGCAGTGGACTGTAAATTTCCGAACTGTAAGTGGCCAAGGTTTATTTTGATTTGCAATAACAGTGCTTTTCATTTCTTTTTTTTTTAGTTTTTTATTTTTATTTTTCTCAGGGTCTGAGCGATAAGAAGATCGTGCAATGGGACATGAATAGCGGTGAGATCACTCAGGAGTATGATCAGCATCTTGGTGCTGTGAATACCATTACTTTTGTGGACAATAATAGGAGGTTTGTGACATCTAGTGATGACAAGTCTCTGAGGGTTTGGGAATTCGGCATTCCCGTGGTCATCAAATACATCAGTGAGCCCCATATGCATTCAATGCCTTCGATTTCTCTGCATCCAGATACGAATTGGCTTGCGGATGGGCGATTTGTTATGTCTGGAGATGGCGAGGGCAGGTGTTGGTTCTGGGATTGGAAAACTTGTAAAGTGTTCAGAACTTTAAAATGCCATGACAGCGTTTGCATAGGCTGTGAGTGGCATCCTCTGGAACAGAGCAAGGTTTATGTCTGGAGATGGCGAGGGCAGGTGTTGGTTCTGGGATTGGAAAACTTGTAAAGTGTTCAGAACTTTAAAATGCCATGACAGCGTTTGCATAGGCTGTGAGTGGCATCCTCTAGAACAGAGCAAGGTTGCTACATGTGGCTGGGACGGAATGATTAAGTATTGGAATTGAATTCAGTTCAATATATGTAATATCTCTAACTCAGCATGAGTATGTATAGAGGTGCTGTATCAAATGATTGGCACGTCCTTATGGACACACAAGATCATAAACATGGCTTAATTGACTTGAGGAAAAAGAAGCAACTTTGCTAAATGTAATGTTATAGAAGCCTTATTTAATACCTGGTTGTCTAGCAGACTATACAGTCAGTCTTACCTTCTGAAGGAAACATTTGAGCACTGATGTCAATTTTTTCTATGTATTTATTCTCTTTTTTACATGGTAGCAGATATTTTTTTTTTTTTTTTAAATTATTCTTTTATGGCCAAAGCCAATGTGGTCAATGGGGATTTCTGGTCAATGACCTAGGGTTGGGGAGAAAACCCAAAAATTTAGCGTGACCAAAGGTCAGATTGTGGTCGAGGACCAGATTTCCATGTAAACTCTAAAATTTTTGTGTTTGGCTAGAAGCCCAATTATGGTCAAGGACTAAGATAATCAGAGAAACTCAATATTTGAATGGCCAAAAATCGATTTTTGGTCAAAAACCTTGGGATCGGAGAAGCTCCAAAATTTGAGGAGGGCTAAAGCTCCTTTGTCGCATTAAAGTTCGGGAAATATGGCCAAGGGTCTACTTGGTGGTCAAGTACCGATTTTTCAGAGAAACTCAAACGATGGGGTTGGCTGAAAGCCGGATCGCATAAGGTTCCGATAAAGATCGCCAAAGGTCTGGATCGAAAACGGTTTCTCGATAATAAAATGAGACTAACAAAGTTCGTTCACACAAGATTAATCCCAAAATATCCGGAATATAGTAACCAAATCCATATGGACAAATATATATGTAATAAAGAAAGAATAATAAAGGATATAGATAATAATGAGATGAAGATAACACATAACCTAGAATGAGGGTCATTATATACCCACGCTAGGGTGCTCCTTTTACTCAATAGTCATGTCCTTTGAGACATGACCTTTCATTATTAATAACATTATTTATTAACTATTATTATGTTATGAATATCTATTTCATGCATATTTTATGTTGTTTTAGCTTGGGATCAACCATGATCTCGCGGCAGAGTAGGAAGCAATCCAAGATTGCTCTCTCCATTTACCTAAGCAGAGTACATTGCCACATGTTCATCTAGTCAAGCCATATGGCTCGAAAGGTCGACACGCCTATTTGATTTGAAGATGAGAGCAACCGCGATTCCTATGTGACAACCGTGAGTCGCGATAAAAGATTTATCGTGAGAATCCCGTGATTCCACCTACGTCGGCTACTAGAAATCCGCTATCATTTCATCCGACATGGTACGAGAGGAGCCTTGAAGCTCCAAAGTACATTAGCATCTGATGAATAGGGTTGCCGACGATGACCAACCCTAGCTCGTAAAGTTTGAACACTTTCGAGATTAGCTTAAGAGAACCGAAGGACCCTCCTTGAAAGGGGAGTATATATATATATATATATATATATATATATATATATATATTCCGCTTTCAAATCTCACTGCTAGACATAAAGCAAGATGAGTCATTGCTTCGACTACCGCGAGGTAAAGCATGACAGGTGTTCCTTGCTTCTAACCCCGCTGTTAGACGTAAAGCAAGACGAGTCATTGCTTCCGACCACGTTAAACGAAAAGCATGACGCGCTGTGTGTTCCTTGCTTCACCGCCGTTAGACGTAGCGACAGCTCACTACACCGACCTCGTTGTTAGACATAAAGAAAGATCACTGGTGGTATCCCTTGCTTTTGACCTGCTGTTAGACATAAAGAAGATGATTCTCAGTTTCCTCGACCTCGTTGTTGCATCGAAGCAAGACGATGATGATTCCTCGCTTTTGACCTCAAGCAGTTAGACGAAATGCAGATGATGTGTCATCTCTTGCTCAATCTAACCTAGACGAAAAGATGATTCCCGTCAATTCCTCGCTGTTAGACGAAGCGATGTTGATGGTTCTCGCTTCTCACCTGCTTTGTTGGGATCGTGAAAAGCAAGATGATATATATATAACTTGCTTCCCGACGGTTGTTGTGGACGAAGCAAGATGTGACTGACACTGAAAGCAATTTCATTAGTCATGACATTGAGCCAGTATCGCGGATGTTGCCCTAGTGGCCGTGATGAGGTATCATTTGCCATGTACATTGATGCGGTATATTACGGCATTTCCTCTGGTGAATGATGATGTTTCATGAAGAAAACTTCCGCGACTCTCAAGGAATTTAAGCAAACAATGTTTCTGAAGATGATATCGACATACCGGCCCCTCCGATGCCACCGATGATGCGCACTTTCTAGCTCCGGAATACAGCAGCACCTCTTTCGGTTATGGGGAGTGTTGAAATAATAACTCTAAGAGTATTCTTACTATTGTTAATGAGATTCATGCTGATTAAACTCTATTGTGGATTAATCATGTCAACAATTGTATAAGGACCAAATCTTTGGCGGATTGGTCATCTTGGACAATTGTAATAGGCGTGACAAGAAGTTGGGTCTCCCACCGCTATTATTGAGACCCGACTAAATTAAAGGTGGGTTTTACTCCAATTCAAAGTGAGGTCTACCAATGAAACCCTTTCACATACGCTCTTGTATATAGGGAGGCTAGCACCACTTTATCACACAACCCACTTGCTCATTCTCTCATGAGGCAAGCTCAGCGACACTAGCTTGAGAGACGAAGAAGAGTACATCTTTGGGAGAGGACTATCTATACTTGTTTGAGTTATCTATTGACATTTTATTGGCAATTTATAATAAGGAAATTTTTGCTGGATTTTCTCCCACATGAGGGTTTCAGATAAATGGCCGGTCTCAGAATGTGTTCCTTTCTCAAGATCTTGTTCTTATGTTGCTCTTATCTATTTGAAATGCAAAGAACTATACTGCATAAAACATTTAAACATCCTGAGCCATGTCCACTCTGTCTTGCTCAACGCCCACATATGGTGCCTCAACGCCACCTTTAGAAGGGCATGGAGTCACCCCTGGAAGTGTTTTTAGATGCTAAATAAAATTAATTTTGTCAAAATTTCACTTTTGTACAACCACAGTCGACTCAACAGCTTTTGGGAATCAAATTAATTTAGGGCCCGATTTGGTATAAATAAATGAAAGTGACATTTATTTTCATCACAACTCATCACACAACAAGTGCGGACTGAAATTTTCGCCCTCTTAAAGGGTTATTGGCTAAAATAAGGAAGCACCACTCTTGTTTGGCTGGGCTTATTTGCAACTTGGATCAAACTTTGGAGTTTTATGGTGATCTTGCATGGTATATTCATGATTATTCTTGGTGCAAGTAGAATCGTGATTTTTTCATCTATTGAATGGTTTCTATTTTCTCATATCATGGATTAGGAAATTGCATGGTGTATTTAATGCCTGAAGTAAGAAACTTAAGATGTTACTTTCTTACTTCCTTTTTATTTTGCCAAGCTTTCACTAAATTGATCTAGTAACTAGTGAAACCCTAGAGCCCCAAAGTGCTAGCTCTCTAGTAATATATTTCTTATCACCAATCAAATTGTCTTTCAAAAAGCTAAGTAAGGAAGGTACGTTAGGGCCTAGAGTGCCTACACCCTAGCACTTTGTTTCTTGAGGTCATAATCTAGGAGGACTTAAGTTGCTACTCCTATACTTTTTCTCTCTTAGACTTTTGTGTATTATCATTAATTGGTATCCTTATAAGAAGCTTCATCTTGACTCCATTACCCCTAGAAAGGCACTAGTCATCCTTGTTATCCCCAGCCTAGGGATAACTAGAGATTACGCTCGGAGGCCCACATGTCCTAGACATGGAGTAACGAGAGCCGTATGACTTGAGAATGGGTATTCTGAGGGGTTCGGAGGGCCCCTCTTTTCTTCAGTGCAATCCACGTATCACCAACAACAATATCCATCACACTAGCCTAGTCTTGAAGTAGCAGTGAGTCTTGCTCCATGAGGTAATGAGTCTGGGTATCATGGTATGTATCACTCTGATTTTTGAAGCACTTGAACATGTTGTATTGAATCCTTCTTCATTTCATGACGTTTTCTTTGAAATTATGCTCTTTGCTTGGAAGGGTGACATGGTGCCCTAGTAAGTTGATTTCCCTTTAGGATGGGTTGCTACTAGGTGGATCTGTGAAAAGTCGTCGTCTGTTCCCTCCATACTTACCACTTTCCATCTTTATTCCTTCCATCTCCCCTATCCTTGTTTGGGCATTGGGATTGGCTACACTAGGAAGGGTTGTACCTTACCTCGTGGGAAGAAGGGGCTAAATGCCCAGACGGTAAAAGTAGTTGGCAAGAGTTAAAGGCCAATTTTGAAACCTTCAAGATGCTTTGCCCAGGGATCCTCGAGACAACAGTGAAAAACTTCTCAGTAAGAAAAGGGGACCCACAAGATAACATAAACACTCAAGGTACTAGTTGATGGATAGGAGGTCTCATCACGAGCCAACCTATTATGACCATGGGCATGTAGTGGTATGACATTACCACTTATTTGGTCACCAAACTAGGGTAGTGGCTCTTGGTGGCATAACCAAGAGAAAGGGGGTCTCATTACGATCCAACCTTCTCATATTTGTGAAATGTTTGTGGATAACGCTGTCACCTCTGGTCATCAAGCCAGGACAGTGGCCCTCAACTATTCCCTTGGAGCACAAGAGCAAAAGATCAAAATAAATAAAGCTAAGAATAAGAGGCAATGAATGGGCTAGGAAACAATTGCATCCATGACAAGGTGCAACTCACCTTCCACAAAGGCACCCACAGGTAAGACTCTACATTTCCCTGTTATCACATGCACTCCATGCCCAAATATTTGCCCCATGTCACCTCATACACTTACATGACTTGGACTAGATTCCACTTGGGAAACGCCCCAAACTTAAGGGAGATTAGCCCAATAGGACACCTTGAGACCCTCTCCAAACCTAACTTGTCAATTTGTATAATGTATTTGAGCATTTTTTTGGGGTTAAAAGGGGTTTGATGCACATGTTCGGGTAATTTAATTATTGGATGTGATTTACATGCTATGATACTTGTGACTTATGAACCCCTGGAGGGCGTACTTATTATTTCTGCAGGCCTTGCCCGGTGGACAGGTACACATGAGGGAATGATTAGCTTGGACCTTCATGAGGGCTAACATCCCACAGATGGACGTTGGAACCCCAACCAGGGGGTAAGAAGAGATTGAAGGCTTGCATAGTGAAGGAAGAAGACGTTGCCTTTGGAGGCACCATGGTAGGCCTAAATAATGAGAGGCCACCCTTCCCCACCCGGACATTGGCTTTGGAGACCTTGGACGTCATCCTAGTAGCCCATGACATCACCCAGAGCTAGGGTTTGACATTGAGAGATGTTGGGTTGTAGTTTTGGCATGTGTGGCATGGAGGAGGGCCTTTGGAGGCCCAACGTTTTGCTAGATGAGCTCAACGTCTCATGGAGGAGGCCTAATGTCACCCTAGGAAGGATGATGTCACCCTCTTTAGGGTTTTAATGTTGAAAATTGAAATAATTTTGAATTTTAAGAGAAAATTGACATGTAGGATCTGTTTTATGAAAAGACACAACTGTTGGATTAATTAGCCAAGATTTCCCATATAAATATGGCTGGTTAAGTTCATTTTTAGATCACAACTCATCACACACAAGTGGTGGTCTGAAAATTTCGCCCTCTTTAAGGGTTATTGGCAATTTTACTTTCAATCTTTTATGCAATTTTACTTTGAAAGCATTGTGGATTGGACTAAGTAGTTGGATAGTTGCGCTTTAGCCCTTGGAGGCCTCTTGTTCATTCTTAAATTTTGAGTTTGGTTTAATCTCTTGATGTGATTGGACTCCCTCACTGAAGTTGCACATCCCTTGGAGGCTTCTTCTTTGTTGGAGCTTGTTGCTGTGTATGCCATTGAAGGCTTCCCCTTGAGTTGTGCATCCCTTGGAGTCACTCTTGCTTGGGTAAGTTGGATTGTGTGTTGTGGTTGTATTTCCTTTTGAGCACATCTCTTTACCTACACATTAAGTCTTATAACAAGTTAGTATTTGGTTAGTTATCTTGCTTGTATCATTTTGTAACTTCATTGTTGTATCTTCAATTGTAGCTTTGTAGATAGTTATTTCTTTCACTCATATTGTATCTAGTATTCTTTTGTATCTTTATTGTAATCTTTGTAAACAAATCTCTCTAAAACGTAGTTGACCCCTTGCCCAATCTTAGGCACTAGTATTAGTTGACTTAGGAAAGGGCTTGCTTTTGCATTTGAAAGACTTGCATTTTGCATTGTTTCTTTTGCATATAGGCTAGATTCCCCCAAACCTTAATAAATGAAAAAAAAACTCCTAGAATTCAACTTTTAACTTCATCTAGTAACTAGGGTCTACCCTCCTTGGCTTCCCTAGGAGTAAGCCTAGACGGAAGAGGTTCAAGTCGAGGTGACAGTGGGCTTTGAACATAGGCATTGTGCCTCCAAGGACACACTAAGTGAGTTGGACTTAGCTCACATTTGCAAGTGTGTATAAGGATGACAACAATTACAATTAGGGCAAAGATCATCTGAGATGTTGCTTAGACAATTGAGCTTTGTAAGGACGACCCTAATAAATTACCAAGCATGCAAAAACTCAAAGCTTATAAGACACTCACACCAACCACACACTGTGTAATATCTGAATCCGCCATGCTTCAACATTAGAAGAAACCCATTGTGCATTAAGACTAGGTCCAAGCTCTTTTTATTGATGCAAAATGGAGTACAATTTACATGAGTCATACTGAGACAATGGGTGTCCAAAGGCTCCACTCTCAGTCACACCAAATGGGACCCTACATATCTATATTCATCTTGAATAAATCCTCCTATGGGGATGAGCATGATGGTGGGATGATGGGTGGAAGAAATAACACACTCATGTGCTATAGCTTGAAATCCTTCCAAGTGCACACAACTGCATCCCACAAATCCCTCCAAAGAAAAACCCCCTTCTTGCTCAACCACCTTGCCTAAAAACATGGAGGTCCACAATACAAGCATTTGGGATCTTCTAACTCCATATTGGTCTCCTAGCCAAGTCCCATCCAACACAATTGCCAAACTCTCTCTCGGACCAAACCTACCACCTTCCTCCAAGAAGACCATATAATCTAGAAAATAAAGGCGCCTTCAATCTAAACACACTGGGGAACTAAAATAATATCACATTACCCAAAAGACCCCCAAATCTTGCCAATGTGTTGATTTGTATGAAATCTGTGTCAGCAAAAATCGCCAAGGTGAAGACCCCTCCAAACATCGAATCACCCATTTAGGTGCAAGAATGCTCCCCTAAGTTGCCACATCAATAAATCCAAGAGATCCCTCATCCTTGGGCATAATACAAACATCGCAATGCAACTTGCTTTGATTTTTTGGACCCCAAACAAGTATTTAAAAATAGGCAAATCATAAAATTTGCGTTGGAGGATTTGATATATGTAAACACCTTGTCAATAGTCTAGACAACTCTGCATCTATATCAAAAATTCCAAAGATCCCACTTACAATGTTTGACAAAAGAATTATTTTCTTGTTAGATGTTTGTACAAAATCTTGAATATATTATGTTCTTGAAATTCATAATGGCATTGTATGAGGTGCAAAGTGTTTTATTGAAGGTTACAATTGAGATGAAGAGGTCATGAAAATTACCTTCTGAAGCCTTCGAAAATTGGAGTTCAAAATTAATCAGTGTTATGCTGGTTGAAAAAATCAACCTAGTATAATATAATACCTAAGAGGCTATACATGTTCTTGAGATTTATTAATGACTACTCAAAATCAAACTAGTTTGTAGTTGAACAAAAATAACATATTATCACTTATTTAAATAGTTAATCAGAATCCTTGTCCAATCCTTGTACTCTTTGGATCCCTTTGGGGAGGGTTATTTGGAGAGTAGAGTACCCTTGGTCATTGAAATAACTGAGTGAAATCCTAAATGGATAAATTATGATGATACAACTATTGTAAGTAGTTGTTGCAGACTTCCCAAGCCATGGTGAGAACCTAGTTGCCTAAAAAGCATGGAGTTATGTTTGAGCCTTGAGATTCACCAAGCCAAATAAAAAAAGGGAAACCTTCTATCTATGATAGTAGAAGACAACTATAGCAATTCCAATTAAAGAAGACATAAAAAATACGAAGGGAAAATAGAACCTTATAATATCTTGCTTTTGGCATTGTAAAAAAAGCCGAGCTCAGTGAAACACATCATACTTAAACTTGAGCACCAATGATGGGGTTTCAAGGATATGATAGCCAGCTTAAGTCTCACCAATTCCTTATTAAATTTCGGCAACCTACCACCAGACAATTTACTTCCTAGAAAACCCTTGTAAACTTATTAAGCAGGTTTTACTGAATAAAATCATGATTGAGTTTTAATGATCTAAATAAATAAATCAGCGGAAGCACAACAAGGAAACCATACATATTTGTACACGTAATTTTCTGGGTAAAACCCCCTGGAAAAAACCCTAAGGGAAAACCAATATTGTGATGATTTTATTAATATAAAAATATGGGTTCCCGTCTTGGGATAATGGCCCACCTGAGGAAGATACAAAACAAAAAAATTGCCTAACCTAACACACCTCAAGATTTGTCCTTCGTTCTTGTTGGCTGCTACTCCTCTCACTATGTGTGCGTCTCCTCCTCTCACCTTAGCTGCCTTTTATAATGTTGAGTTTACCCTAAATCCAAAACCCTAGATCTCCAAAGTGATGAATGGTTGAGATTAGATCTCACCAACACTTTAGATCAATGGCTAGGATTTAATTTAATTCACTAATGCCAAATACTTAGACATTTAATTAAATTAAACTCAATTAATTATAAAAAGGCATTCACTTTAATAATCACTTTATTAAAGAGAATTTCCTAAATCCTGAGAGGAATTAAGGACGACTTCCACATGTTAGACACAAAATCGATGTGGAAGTACTTGTATGATGCTACAAACATCAACACTCCCTCTTAGCGAGGAAGGTACTTCTCGAAGAGCCACCTGGAACTGGTTCTCCCTCCATCCTTGGCACAATGTCGCACACATCATCCTGCACACTAGCATCCCTCCAACCCTGTTGGTCAACTGCTCCATGAACATTGGAAGTCTCGGAATCGATGATGCTACACATCAGTGCCTTGAAGTGTGGACACTTCTTCGGAGGCCTGCTCTCCCTGTCTATACTCCTAGGAGCCTCCTCCTGCTCTTGAGCGTCCATTAATATCATCTCGTACCAACTAGGTCTCCTGACAGAACTGGAAGTGGCTAACTCCCTCTTCCCATCTGAAGGTTAACTCCCCACACTGGAAGTCTGTGAACTCTGCTCACCCTTCGGAGCCTCCTGGTCCTCGTCCTCTGTCATTGACATCGATCCATGATCCAAGATCCCCTTGGATTGATCTACAAGCATGCCCTGCAACCTGTATACCTTGCCCTCTCTCACACCAAGAACCCGAGTTGAGTCTATGCCAAGCTCCACATGCAGATTTGATTCCATCTCTAACAAACTAGTGAGCAACTCATGTTTTCCTGTCATGTTTTCTATTCATCGAGAAAATAAATACAACAAACTCCTGCAACCTTTTGTGGCTTCTGTGACTTAGATCCGCTTGCTGCTGTCCTATCGACTTCTCTTCCCCATTGGACTAAATAGATCTCTAGGTGAAAGTCATTCTTCACCCCTTGTTAAGATCTCCTTATGCAAAGAGTCCTTCTTTGCTCTATCTATGAGTCACTGATGCCAATAGATCTGTCATCCCTTGATCTCTGGATGAAAGTCCTTCTTCACCCATTCGAGATCTCCTCGAGTCATAGTCCTTCATGGCTCAAGTACTTGAGCAAAAATCCTTCTTTGCTCCTAAGTAGATGACTCAAGCTCATGAGAAAAAATCCTTCTTTGCTCCTAAGTGAATGACTCAAGCACATGAGAAAATGTCCTCCTTTGCTCCTATGTGCTCTCATGTGGCTTAGATCTCTAGGTGAAGTCCTTCTTCGCCTATTCAAGATCTCCTTGGTGGGTACCCAACCTTCTTCCATTGCTCATCAAGCCACCCAACACATAAATTTTTTGTTGCCTTGATTTGTTGTTTGTTGCCCAGATTCGTTGCCCGTTGCCCAGATCCGCTTCTCGTTCCTTTTGCAGTTTGCCCAAGGCTACCTATAGCCTCTTGTTGTTTTTTGCAACCCTTTTGAGCTGCTCAGCGGTTGCCCAGCCTCTTGCCTTGTTCCCCTGGCGGTTGTGGTGTTGTTTCGGCTGCTTCTTGGGCCCTTCGTGGCTATCACGACCTTGCTGGCGGCTGGTTGCGGTGACCGCCTCGCCTTTGCTCCTGACGAATGGCTTCTTCGACAGTTACTCCCTTGTCCCTGAACCTCTACATCCCAATCCTCACACGCACCTGCCTTCTCTGCACGCTCAAGACACTTCACCATTGCCGACGATGCTGCCTCCTTCCGCCTCTGCTGCTTGGCGGTTGTTGGCTGGCTAGTGGCTTGGATGGCAACTATTCTGCGACGACTGCTGCGGTGGCCTACTTGCGATGGATGCCTCATGTGATGTCCCGTTCCCAAGAGTAGGCCAGCAAGGAGTGACTTAGTAGTCTATGTGTTCCCGGAGACTATAGTCAGGCACAAACAGGGAACAAGATGGAGAAATAAGGGTGAATTGATGGCTAAACGATGAATTAAGCCAAAAACTTAGGAAAAGTCACTTAAGCCTAAGTCAACGAAGAATTAGAATGAGAAGGTGCTAAAGGGGGACTTAATTAATTAATTATTCACCTTAGGAGGAAAAGCGCCTAGCTTAAGTGA
>SNQJ01S0203805.1:0-16629 GCA_010110895.2 Picea sitchensis
CATCTTCATTTCTTTTCTTTTCTTGTGAGAAAATTTGTTAGAAAAATGACCAATACCACAACAGTTAAAACAAATCAATTGAAGCTTACCTTTATATCTACCGTCAGTTCCCTTTTTCAATATTCTGACAAAGTTGGCCACTTCTTCATTGTCTTCCAAGATGTCACTGTTGTTGCTATATTTCTTTTCCTTTTGCTTGCCCTTTTTCTTTGACCTTTTGGATTCTTTGAATGTTGCTTCTTTTATACTTGGATTTTTCTGTTCAGTTCTCATTTCATAGGATGTGAAGATTCCATGTAATTCATACATGGTTATTGAGTCTAGATCTGCTCTTTCTTCTAGTGCTGAGATCTTAGGATCAAATCTCGTTAGAAGAGATCTTAGTACCTTTTGAACAATTAGATATTCATCAACTTCTTCTCCCAATCCTATGATTGCATTCACTGTTTCATCAACTTGTAAGAAGTAAGATGCAATGTTCTCAACTTCCTTCATATTTAGTTGTTCGAATTGACCTTTGTAAGTTTGAATCTTTGCTGCTTTGAATTTTGAATCTCCTTCATAAATATTTTGAAGTTTGTCCCAAATCTCCCGAGCGGAGATACAATGTATAATTTTAGTATATACCGAATCACAAAGACCATTCAAAAGTGAATTTGTGGCTTTTGAATTATTTATACTGAGTTTCTTTCCGTTGTCATTCATTGGCGGAACTGTTGGTTCTTTTTATCCATCTACAACTGATTTCCAAACTTCAAATCCATGTGCCTGTACATATGTTTTCATCCTTATGCTCCATAATGCATAGTTCTGTCCATCAAACTTTGGTATTCCATTTTTATACATACTTTTGCACTCCATGATCTACCTTTCAGTGGTTACACTGATTTATGAAGGAACCTGCTCTGATACCAATTATTGGATTACTAGGGGGGTGAATCAATAATAAATCTTTTTAATCATTTTTAACCACAATATGCAAGTGTTATTTATGTTTATGATCATTATAGAATTATCATCCAATAAGTGCAGAGTAAATAAACCATGAACAATGAACAATCATACACATATATAGTACACCAATATTTTTACATGGAAACCCAATGCGAGAGAAAACCACATAATGATTTTTCTTATGTCTTTAAAAATTACATTCATTGGAAGCACCGACTTCCTTTGTTCTCCAACTACAACTGGAAGGAGGCTCCAAATCCCTATATTTTTAGGTTACAACCTGAGGGAAGCTACAACTCCCCAATTCTTTGGATACAACCAGAAGGAGGCTACAACCCCCTATGTTCTCTGGCTACAACCACCTATCCTTTCCCCATCCTGCTGCATTGAAATGTAAGTGTCGAATGAAGAAACCACTGCCACACTGTCACTGTGAAATATACCACGGTAAACATGTACCAACATGTACCACTGACTTGTAGCCAACCTGTACCACTGCCTTGGAATCAACATGTACCTCAACTGAGCCTGTACCAACCAAAAACAACAGATACATGACCTATCTGTTCTGCATCACACGTATGTACACGCCCTATCTATACTGCATCCTGCGTATGTACATGACCTATCTATACTGCAGCCTGCGTATACCTTCTGAAAACTAGGATTTTCTCTCTCTGAAAACTCTGACCCTCTTCATCCTCTGTCATATCAACCTTCAACATGTTACCGTGTCCAAACTATAACTGTGCCTTGTGCATATATCCTCATACATATCCTTTGACCGAATGCATCTATATCTCTCTAGTCATGTGCCATACAAGTGTGTATAATCATGAACACGTATAATAACCCTCACATGAACTAGACATCGAACCATTTTTGTTATATAACTTCTTAATACATCAACCACTTCACAAATACAAGCTCTCAACCATGTACCCCAAAACCCCTTAACCATATGCCAAGAAATACAAGATGTGTCTCAACTCTAACAATATGTATCAATGATAAATATTGATTATAACAACACTATATTTCTATAGATATGACTTATACAGAAAGTCCCATGTAGCCAACTATCTTTCTAGGGGAAATCCTCAAACCCCCATAACCATTTCTCATGTATACAACAAAATCCAACTACTCATAGAAATAAGACATACCTTTTGAACTAGTAGATAGATCTGATGTACCCGATCACTGTAGATCTTCATGGGAGCTTGCTTTCATACTTTAAAGACCCAACATATTCATCTTCTCAAGTTTTTAGGCTTTACCCCCATGTACGCGCCCTATTATACTTCTAGCTCGCGTACATACGTGCTCCACTCCACTATAGCCTGTGTACATATGTGCCCTGCTCCACTATATCCCATGTACATACGTTCCCTACTCCATTGTAGCCCGCGTACACTTAAAAAACTAGGGTTTTTTTAGTGTTTTCTGTAATTCTGAAACTTTTGCTATCAACCCTTCATGCTACCTCAGAATTGTGCAACTTCAGATATATCAATGAGTACCTGCAATAAAACTTAAACAATAATAGATATTCAATGTGCTCAATAGGTGCTAATAGGAGAGCCTTTCTCTCTTATTTATACTTCCATGTAGCTTCCTCAAGGAGTGTTATAGAAAATTTTGCCTCACCCCATGCAACTTGCTTGGATGGCATTTCCATTTCCTTATGTATACTTGAAGTCCCCTTTTGTACCTTCTAGAGCCAAAAATACACATTTTTCACATATACGCGCCCTACCAGTTAGGCAACAAGCGTATACGAAAGTTGCTCCACTACAACCTGCGTACATAAGGTTTGGTGCTCAAAATTAAAAATTATGTCGGGTTTCCATGTCATTTCACGAGATCCATGATCCTTGACCTTCCATATACTCGAAACTCTCTGACTCGGCCCTTCAGTTCCACTTGAAGGCTATAAATTGATCCATATTCAAGCCTTGGAGGGGGAGATAATTCAAAATTTGAGAGCAAAGATGCTTTGGAGAAATTTCACTTCACACTGAGTTTGCATCCCTTTATCCTTGAAAGTTTGAATCATTGTTCAACCCCCAAGCTCTTCCTTCTTTGTGATGGAGAACCTCATTGTCTCCTCTATTCACATGATGTAGACTTGCACCTTTGACAGATAGTGTAGAAGACATCCATAATATAGTAGCAACATTCCTTTTCTTTTGCTATCTTTTATTGGACTAGTACCTATATGACTTCAATGATAATGGGAGATCATATTGTACTCCATTGTATACATATATCTTTAGATTGATTTTGAGATTGGTTTCCACTGGGCCCTTGTTCATGACTATGACATCCTATTGCATGTATCTACTTTGTATTGCCTATTCATGGCCATGAACAACTATTTGGTATATTTCCACATGAATCTGCAGTGTAATTCAAATTGGTAGCCATGTATACAAAGTCATTATAGATTGTAATATTATCATGAGTAACTAGAACTTCTAGCTGAGTCTCCATTACTCCATTTCTGGGAATTATAATGTATTTTGACCATCGCAGATACTCTTGTGACCTCACACATTAGGGGGAATATATTATAGCAAATTTTTCCTCACCCCATGCAACTTGCTTGGATGGCCTTTCCATTTCCTTATGCAGACTTGAAGTCCCCTTTTGTACCTTACAAGGCAAAAAAAACACATTTTTTCACATCTACATGCCCTACTAGTTAGGAAACAAGCGTTTATGCAGGTTGCTCCACTACAGCCCACGTACATCGATTTTCGTGCTCAAAATTAAAAATTATGTCGGGTTTCCATGTCACGTCACGAGATCCATGATCCTTGACCTTCCATATACTGGAAACACTTTGAATCGACCCTTCAGTTCCACTTGAAGGCTATAAATTGAGCCATATCCAAGCCTTGGAGGGGGAGAGAATTCAAATTTTGAGAACAAAGATACTCTGGAGAAATTTCACTTCACATTGAATCTGCATCCCTTTATCCTTGAAAGTCTGAACTCATTGTTCAACCCCCAAGCTCTTCCTTCTTTGTTATGGAGAACCTCATTGTCTCTTTTATATGAACTTGCCGTTGGTGGAGGATTGAAGTGGTGGAGGCCCAACTGGAGGGACTTAGTTTCTCGATTATGATATGTGCCATTGTAGAAGTTTGTCACCTACATACTCATGTTGATTATTTTAATAGAAACACTCTTTTCTCATCCAATTGATATCTTGCAAATATTTGAATTATTATTCCATGGGTGTATTTTTCATGAATGTTAATGGATTATGCTAGTTTATATGCTAACATTATAAATCATCACCATATGCTTGCATATCTTGGTTGTTGAGGGCAAGTTGCAGGTATAAAGATTTGAGTTGCATGCTCAATGGTGGTCTTCGTTGAACATTCAGACAAGGTAGGCTCTTGACCTTGTCTTGTTAGTATTTCATTTATATAACATACTTGGGATTAGAGTTGATTTTTGTGTGTCATTCTGTCTGTTGTGGTTTACCCTAGGCGATAGAGAAATTTTCCTCATAACAAGGGGTTACCTTCTAACCAACTTAACCTAATTTCTTTCTTTTAGGGATAACCCAATTCTAACCACTTGTTCACTTCTAACCCACTTTGCTACAAATAGTAAATTATCCACTTCTAGTTGCAACTAATTTATTTTTAATTATTTTCTTATTGCAACAACTTAACCCATGATTAACTCCTAGTTTACTCACTTGACTAGTCAACTTCTTCCAGGAGCTTCTAGAATAAATTTGACTTCTTTGACCTTCTAGATAACTCATGAGGGTTCTCCAAATTCACAAGGCCATAACTCTCTAATTGTGAGGAGTTATGTGGCATTCCACATATCACTGAAAATGGCATGACATGTAATATCCATCTAGAATAGTCTTACCTGCAAATATATTAAACTTCATACCGTTATACATCAATCAAACTAAAATCCCTTAACAATACTGTTGGGGCTACTATAATTTGCTACCGAACTTGCTTCAAGGGATTGAGATCAATGACAACCAACCCAATTAATCAACACCTTTGTTGATTTCAATCACCCCAGAAATCTTCTTCAATGCTTCAATGCTCCTTATTCCTAATGGTACCTCCTTTAGACATTGGTGACTTATTTATTCTCTCTCATGGATTTATTTACCTCTCACTTCATTGCATTGGATCCTTATTGGTCTTGTCATTCTATAGGGTCCCATTCTCAATCTTTTGAATGCTTCCCACCTTGTCCATATTTCTTGGAATTCTATTTAATTTTAAAGAGGCTTGGAGAGTTCTTTTCCTTCCTCTATACCCTTTATAGACTCTGTAGATGTTCTTTCAATCTTCATTTAGTTTATACCTTCTTGGAAGGGAAACTTCTATTTAATTTTAAAGAGGCTTGGAGAGTTCTTTTCCTTCCTTTATACCCTTTATAGACTCTGTAGATGTTCTTTCAATCTTCATTTAGTTTATACCTTCTTGGAAGGGAAACTTACAAATATTGGCTTGGATTACTATTTGTTTACAATTCCAAATGATATCAACTTGTTAGAAATAGATTTCCTTAAATGTGTTTGAGATTTGCACATGTTTATCAATCTTGAGCTACTTGGAATTAAAGTCTTTTTCAAAAAGTTAATAGTTAGTTTTTAGTCCGATCTCTTGAATTCTTAGTGAATTTCTATAATATCAACTACACTATCTGTAAATATATCCATGCCTCAACTAAATGATGTGATATAATTTTCACTTTGAAATAATTATCTCACATGCATCTATTGTCGTGGGCTTTCTTGTAGAATCTCCATAAAAAATAAGGATAGGTCCATATTTTCTTGTGATGGGAAGGATGCCATCACCCATTTGTAGGGCCTTTATAGGGTTATCCACCCATATAATATCCACTTATTGACCCAATTCCTCTCATCCATCTCATGTTGTCTCTTCTTGTTTTTTTATTATTATTAAATTTGGCCTTCATTGTTTGTCTTAGCATCTTTTAAACTTTGTATGCTAATTAGAAATTTATTTTTCACATAACTTGCAAAAATTATCATGTTTGTGTTAGCCAATGTTTTCTACCAATCTGTTCTTATTAACTACTTCCATATCTCTTAGAATTGGTTTCCCTTCGAAGTGTCTTGAGTAGGCTTCACCTGTTTTCTATGCACACACCACAAGAGGAAAAACACCATGAATGTCCATGGGTTCCCTTTTTTGTATATATTTTGCAATATAAAGGAAACAATTAGATTTTGGAAGGAGTGGCAACACCATAAATCATTCCACAACCTTACTCTGTCCTCCTTTGGTTTAATTTTTAACTTCTTTCTTTTCCATTCTTCCAAAAAAAGGATCATGCTCTTGGAAGAGTTGCAAAGATAGATTAGGCCCATGATCTTTGACTTCTTAGTCCAATATTCTCACATGACTAATTTTTAAAACCAAGGGCTAGTGATTCTACCTAATTGGGGCAACCCCATAATTGGATGGTTTTCGATTGATCATTCTTTTAATCCCTAATATAGTGAAAAGGTTGGTTTTGGATTAAGTTGTTGTTGGAAATTGTGTTATCATTGATGTCAAAAATAGGGGGAGACTATGATGTGTGAATGACAGGTCCAAGGATCGAATCATAATTAGACAATCAAGGAAGTGTCTACACTACAAATCAAACTAGACATAGGTAATTGAGAATGTATCTGTAACACCTCGGGTTTTGAGCTCCGTATTAAATAATATATTTTGTTAATCTATGAAAGGCAAGAGTGCCAAATAATTATAAGAGGTCATTGTTCCTAGGAAATGTAATGTTTTGATCATTATTAGTAATGAATACATCATTGGCTGCTAGACGAAAAAGGACAAGAGTTATAGGGGGCTATGATTCCACAAGAGAGGGGGCTTGAGTGGCTAAGTATTTATTTTATATTTTTATCTACTCATAATTTTTTAATGGAGAGGAGTGGTTAAATGAGCATCTTGGGGAAGGCCAAGTGGTTGTTGATTTGCAAGTAAAGATATAAACCCATCTTGTGGGTTGTTTGGGGGTTCTTCTTCACTCACTCACTCATTGTTCATTGTTCACACCTTTCATTCTGTTCTCTCTTCATTCATTATTTCATCCACTTGTTTTTCCTCATTCGTGTTTTGGCTTGGGAAAGGGAAACAAATTGTTGGAGAAGATCCATGGTTTTTTTGGATGTAAATACTGCTGATGTATTCTAGCCATGAACTAATGCTTGGATGCCTAAGATGCTTTGGCATGTGTTTAGTTTGGCTCACAGTTGCAAATCTTGAGAGTCCCAGCATGGAGATTCTCGACCAGATGCACTGGAGCCCTGGAAGGAGATGGACAGGCTGATGGATTGCATGGAAGAGAAGGGGGTCCATTCTCTTGGGTTGTGGAGGCTGGGTAAAAGAGAGCTAGTGTACTTTGGATTTCCGTGGGTGCTGAAAATCCTGTGAGAGATTGAGTGCTGACTAGTTTGGGAAGCCAAGTTACACTCTGGAACCGTCCTTGTGGATTCATAGCCCTGGATCGGGGGTGACATTGCTGTTGAGACTTGGAACATCAATGTCTACGGTTGGGTGGAACGTCCTTGGTCTGCAGCTAGTTGGTGATTTGTTTCATGAAAGATAAATGCTCTCTGTCATGATTTTATTTACCTGTATATTTATTTCCACAGTGTATTTATTTATCTATGAAATTCGTATCAATAATGTACATTCTTGTTGGTTATTGATGTGCACGACATATGATCCATTTATTTTATATTGTAGCTTGAATCTTGATATATTCATGCAAATATTTTATGTATCTTTATTAATTAAAATTTGATCATAATTCAAAAGAAGTCCAAAGGCAGGATTGAAGTAGCGTGCCCGACCTGTGGGTGGCTGGGTACGTTACAGATTGGTATTGGAACTTCGGGTTGAAACACCAGAATGGTATGGGCCAAAACTGTTGGACATGATACTATGGTTAAGAGTGAATATGTCCTTGAAATCTTAAAGCTCAAGAGAGATAGCGCTGCAGAGATCACAAAAAATTCAGAGCTCGTGTAGACATAGATCCTTTGTAAAGGATTGTAGAATCGTGACCGTTCCCCTTTGAATTTGGGAGCAATCATCACCATAGAATCAATGATTTCTGGATCTTTAGATCAGAAGGTAGGTGAACAAGGACCGTTAGATAAAGGTGAAAGTAGAGGTTGGGAGATATTAAGTCACATCCATCAGATCGAACTTGCCAATTGTCAACCATTGATAGAAGCCGAGTAGGAGATGAAAAAATACGGAACTTCGTCGCTTCGATGATTTTTGGGAGATAGGGAAGAAGCATGAAAAATTCCAAAGTAGTGAAGTCCCACTGGCCGCCCAATCTGATAGGAGGCTCAGGTGAAATCTCAACTGTTAGTCAGGGTCCTCCGACATTGACCATTCGGGAAGTTTAAATCCGGGATAATTGAACCCTTTATAACTCCTATAACCTAGAGTCCCGAAGTGCCGAAGTCCTGAAATCATGTCGACCATTAGATCGAGGGAAGGAATTTGGAAGTAATGCTGACTGTTAGATCTAGCAATGGTGGAAGGATAATTAAGTTTCAAAACTTCTGAACTTCGCCACTCCGACAATTACTAGAGAATGGGCCAAGCCCTGAAGTGCTGAAGCCCCAAAGTTACAAAACCACAAAGTGTAAAGCCATCATCGTGAAATCACATAGGCCGTCATATCTAGAGAAGATAATGTGGATCATCCATTTGATGGATGATGCGTCATAGACCACGTGGTAGGGGTGCCATCTGGGGACACATGTCACTTGGATTCAGTACCTTTTGGACCCTAACCTTCTTATTTTTGAGTGACACGTGGCACACATTCCATGGGTCCATGTCACCATAGGTGAAATCAACATGACATATCATCTCCAGGAGTATGGCCTTCGGGGGTGTCCAACATCTCTACCAACAAAAGTGATGAAGATCGAGGTCGCAAATTCACGCAGACCGTCGATCTAAGATCCCTTCGAGAGATTTCTTAACCGTTGGATCAAGTAGTTGAAGGATGACGTAAGAGCTTCAATGAGTATCACTCTAGGGAGTTGAGCGACTCAAGAGTTGAAATGTCCTGGAGTCCTGGAGCGCCGAAGTATCGAATTGAATAAGGACCGTCCATCTCTATGTTTGATTAAGTCATGGCCATTGGATCAGCTAATGGAAGGATAAAGTAAGAGCTTCTACGAGTATCACTCCAGGGGAGTTGAGCGACTTGGGAGTGGTAATGCTCCAGAGTCCCGAATTGGTTAAATCTGTCCATCTCATTGTTTGATTAAGTCATGACCGTCAATCTCGTTGAATCCTCCAGATGGGGTGGGACTGTCCAATCAACGAGAGATTAAATCTCGACCATCCGATCTGCTAGTAGAGTTATTGGAAGGGTTTCAGGGAAGTTTAACTTCAAGAGAAGTTGGAAGTTGAAAAGGGAAAATAGATGAAGGCCGAAGTCCGGAGGACTTAGTCCCAACACTGATCTCATGATAAGGTAAAAGGATCTGGAAGTAACCAAGCTCTCGAACATTATGTTCGAGCAAGATCATGTGTAGAAGAAGGTAGAGGAAGACGCTAAATAGTGAATAAGCCCATGGTTTCGAGTTGTGGTCACATGGAAATTGGTTTGAAGGAACCACCTATGCATAATTTGAATTTTGTATCAACAAAAAGGAGATGTGGAATTTTTCGACAAGATCCCGTTGCAAAACAAAAGAAAAGGGGTTGAAAGTGATTTTTTTCGGGAAGCCATAACTTTCAGCTCATATATCTAATTGGGGAAAGATTACAATCATTGGAAATATGATTTAGAGGAGAATAACATGGAATTTTTATAATATGGAGAATGATAATATATTTCTTCATGAATCGAGCAGAAAAAGGACCTATAGCATTGTTTGAATTTTTTTTATGATATGCATAATCCTAACAAAATGGTTGCTAGGACATTTTTCAGAATTAGGGGGTGTAAACATATCAATTTAGTAAAATAATTCATATTCAATAAGTGGAAGAAGGAGAGGGATATTCTAGCCATGATAAAGAGGCAAAAGGTCAGAATATCAGTGTTGTTAATGTAGAGATAGAATCCAATGGACACCAGGCCAGAGAGGAGCAAGAAAAATGATAGAGACTGTGAGAAGCCTGAAATTAGAAGTGCAGAGTTACAAAGAAGACAATGAGATACTGGTAAGAGAACAAAATCAGATCAATTCTCAAGTGATGCAAAGATTAAATCAGTTGCAGAGGTAAACAAAGAATGGATCAAACTCAAAGTAGGAGGAAGAGGGAAGATGCCATGAAAGAAGAGATGACCACAACAGAACTGGTTTTTCTAGAAGTGCTAGTAGAAATCATAGACATCAATCACCTCCCTACTCAACAAGAAAATTTTATGCATTTGAAGATTCCATAAGTAGTCCAAAGGTGTCTCCTGTTAGGCACCAAAGAAGAAGACATGAAATGAACTGCTGGCAAGGAGAGTTGAGGAAGCTTAAGCCACCATCCTTTGACGGTGAAAGATAAAGGGAAGATGATGCTGAGGCATGGTTTCTTGGATTCAAGAGGTATTTTCAATTGCATAACTACTCATCAAACCTAGAAGCTAGAATTTCCACATACCATTTACATGGGAAAGATTCAAAGTGGTGGGATCAACTAAAGAAATTTGAGGACATTAATGAGAATAAGATCACTTGGAAGTAGTTCAAGAAATATTTTTAGAAGGAGCACCTTTCAGAGCACTTCTATGACAAGAAAATGTAGGATTTCTTTGAACTCAAGATGGGAAGCATGACCATGGCAGAGTATGAAAAGAACTTCGTGGGGCTACTAAAGTATGTGGGGTTTATAAAATATGAGAAGGTGAAAGTAAAAAGGTTTTTGAGTGGACTACCATCTTTTTATAAAGACAAGATTCAATATGATGAATGTAGGAATTTGACTGGGACCATTATGAAGGCTAAGTACCTGTATGATCAAGGAAAGGGCAGAGAGTCCTTGCAAAAATCTTGGAAGGATAAGAAGAATGAAAAGTCTGATCATAGAAATAAAGGATTCAAACCTCCTTTAAATAGAAATAGCCCTAATAAAAATCATCAAGACCAATATGCTAAGGATGAATCCAAGAGAGACAAATCCTTGGGAAAAAGGGGAAGATCACCAATCCAATGTTGGGGATTCAAAGAAGATCACATGTACAAGGATTGACCTCACAAAAAGGACAGAATGAAGACCATGCACAACATCCAAGAGACTACAATAGTAGAAGACATGGGAATAATATATGCAACCATAGATGATCGACATGCAGAATACCAATCCAATATGATCGAGCTGGAAGGTAAGATCATTAATTAGCTTGTTGCTATTTTAATTGATTCAGGAGCAAGTCATTGTTACATTGATCCTAAAATAGTGGATAGACTACATTTGGAGAAAAGTAATCTTGAAAATTCAAGTTTGTTTCAACTAGACACTGGAACCAAAAGGAGAATCCATGATATGGTCAGAGGTTGTTCCATAAGTCTTATTGGTGCGAATACTAATGGTGATCTAAATATTATACCACTGGGGTCTTATGATATTCTAATTGGAATGGATTGGTTGGACAAACATCATGCTGTCCTAGATTGTCATAACAAGACATTTACATGTCTTGATGAAGAAGGAAAATAGAGCACTATGAAAGGAGTTCCAAGACCCATCTCTATAAGGGAGATTTCAGCCTTCCAGCTGAAGAGATATTTTAGAAAAGGATGTCAATTGTATGCAACCCATGTGGAGGAGACAAAAAAGACAAAGGGGCCAAGCCTTGAAGAATTTTCGGTTCTACAATAATTTGAAGATGTATTCCAAGAAATAGCAAGGTTGCCACCAAAGAGGGAGATATATTTCTCTATTGTTTTAGTGCTAGAAGCTGCCCCAGTATCAAAAACACCTTACAAAATGAGTACACCATAATTAAAAGAATTACAAATGCAATTGGAAGAATTTTTGAAGAAATGGTACATACGTCCAAGTGTTTCACCTTGGGGAGCATTGATACTCTTTGTCAAAAATAAGGATGGAACCTTGAAGTTGTGTATTGAATTTCGACAACTAAATAAATCCACTATAAAGAATAAGTACCCTCTACCTAGAATTGATGACCTCTTTGATCAACTAAGAGGAGCAAAGATATTTTCAAAGATAGACTTGATATCATGGTACCATCGGGTA
The DNA here is from genome assembly GCA_010110895.2 of Picea sitchensis. NCBI lineage: Eukaryota > Viridiplantae > Streptophyta > Pinopsida > Pinales > Pinaceae > Picea > Picea sitchensis. Next base: position 12,225 of record SNQJ01S0203805.1, read on the forward strand.
AGAATCAATAATGAAGACATCCATACGACAACCTTTAGAACTAGGTATGAACATTATGCATTTGTAGTGGTGTCATTTGGATTGTCCAATGCATCGACTATCTTTATGTGCTTAATGAATGGCATATTCAGAAATTACTTGGATAAGTTTGTCATAGTATTCCCAGATGAAATACTTGTCTATTATAAGTAAGAGTAAGAGCATGAACATCACCTAATATTGGTATTGCAAGTGCTGAGGGAAAATCATTTGTATGCCAAGCTTAGTATGTGTTTTTTTTACCAAGAACAAATCCATTACTTGGGACAGATTATTTCATAACAAGGTATAGCAGTGGATCCAAGAAAATTGAATCCATTAGAAGATGGCCAACACCTAGGAATGTTTCAGAAGTTAGATCTTTTATGGGATTAGCTAGTTACTACAAAATATTTATAGCACCATTTGGACCGGGTCTTAACGCATCAATTATCTTTATGTGCTTAATGAATGGTATATTGCACCATTTGATAAAGTTTGTCATAGTATCCTGCATGAAATAATTTGTCTATTATGAGTGAGAGGAAGAGCGTGAACATCCCCTAATATTGGTATTGCAAGTGTCGAGGGAACATAAATTGTATGCCAGTTTAAGTTTGTTTTTTACCAAGAACAAATCCATTACTTGGGATGTGACTATTTCATAACAGCAGGATAAAGAAGGATCCAAGAAAATCAATCCATTAGAAGATGGCCAACACCTAGGAATGGCAGTTTCGTATTAGATCTTTATGGATTAGCTAGTTACTACTAAAACATTTATAGCCAAAGTCCCTAAGACTGCTCAATTCCATCACTTTGCAAAATAAAGGAATTCAAATTCGAATTTTATTACATGAGTGTGAAGAGAAATTTTAATTTGTTGAAATAATTACTTCTACCAAGTGCACCCATTTTAAAGATTGTTGACCCAAATGAAAGTTTTGTGGTATGTGTACATATGCATGCAAGTGCATGCTGAGTACCAGAGGGTGAATTCCAGACAAGTAAAATTTAAAACCTTTCAACTTATACTCAAACCAAATAATAATAATATAATCATAAAATAAAAATAGTATTACAAGAGCTACACCACACACCCTCACAATACACCATGCAAAATATATGAGAAATAATCAGCTATTGTTCAAGGGAAGTAATGAATTCTAGAGGTAGCTACAACTTCCAAAATATAAAGGGAGGGATAAACTCAAAAGGAATATACAACTCTCCAATATCAAGAGAGGGTTGACCTTCCTTTTGGAGGTTTATCCCTTCCTTCCACCCAAGAATATATAGAGAGATAATAAAACTTTACATTAAATCATCACCAATAACTTAACCATCACATAGAACCATATAATGTTTCCCGAGACTTCTTCAAATTCTGTAATTATTCACTTCTTGGAACAATCTGATCCTGTAGATAATATAACCCAATGTATTCTATGAAACCTCCATTTTCACCAATCCTCCCCAAAAGAAGTCATAGAGAAAATGGTAGACCTATTCACCTGGGTTTATTCAGGAGAGAAAAACTTGTACATAATGCCCACACTCAATATTTAACATCGTGATCAAATTAGTACACAAGAAACTAAAGCCCATACTGTTTCCAATGAAATTGGTCTCAATTTCATTGGATTCTCTAAGTGAAGAAGTTAAGAATTTTTACCCAGAACACTTGGTTATAACTAGCTTCAGGACTAGTAAAACCCTATCTTCCACAAGAGAGTGTATCTCCAAATTATAGCTAATAAAGAGATGAAATTACCATTGTGTACCTAGATATGTCTTCAATACCATATATCAATTTCACCATATTAATCATTCTAGGAAAATTTTTATAGCTTAAAATGGTAAGATGACCTATAAAATACCCACCTTAGAACACATCAACACCAAAAAGTATTCCATCCTCCCTTGAAATCTGGAATTCTTTACTTATTATTTCCTCCTAAATTTGACTTGTGTGTGTTTAAAATGAATGTATAATGATATGTATTTATACCCTTTATGTCACTCTTTAACATTAGGTCAATTCTATTCTCTTTGTTTTGTAATTATTTTCTTTAATTATCTTCTCGTGGGCCAATTTGTACTTCCTTCTTCAATTCACTTTGTCATCTTCAAAATTCATTTCTCCTCAACCGGTGGAGGGATCCACGTGATGTTCCACCTACCAACGGAAACAACACATGATGTGTATAATATCCATCCATGGGTGTTAGGTCTCAGATGTGCACTGCCCTTCATGTCTAAATACCTTCATCAATCTTATACCCAAAACCAATGACTAGGGTTGGAGCATCAATGACAACAACCAATATTCCCTCCAACAAGAAGGACTCCTATGGGAGTCCCTACTCAAAATGGACATGTCATTGGTTGCGAGTCCAAAATCTTAAAGATCATGAGAGGAACCATGCCACACATGACTGGAATCCTAGTCGCTCATAGTTCATGGATTGAAGATGTGGAGGCATTATTCATGGGGAAGAGTTTTGAATTAAGAACAAACCATAGTGGTATGAAATATCTTTTTGACAACCGACTTTAAATTCCATGAAAATGAGATGGTTAGATTTTTGGCTTAATATGATTTTGAAATCAAGCATATCAAAGGAAAATAAAATAAAGTTACAGTTTGATGCATTTAGTAGAAGAGTACATGTCATGCATGCTAACCGCAGTATGTATCAATCGTATATTTAAAGAGCAAACTTTAGATGTCAGTTGTCACAAATCAACGCTATTTATAGGTAAGAAAGAAAAGATTAAACAAGAAAATATAAACATATAAAATTAAATAATATATATGAAGGAAGATGGATTACTTATGCATAAAAATAGAATTTATGTTCATAGTTCCAAAGAACTTAGGAATTTTGTATTAAAAAAAAATGCATAACAAGTTCCATATGCCTAACATCTCATACTGAAAAATGATGGCATCCTCGTGAAGAAGCTAGTTCTTTTGGCCATGAATGAAAATGATGTTTTTGATTACATTGCTTTTCGCATGTATGGAATGCTAGAGAGTGAAGGATGAGCATAGACACCCAACGAAGTTGCTGCAACCATTACCAATTGCAGAGAATAAGTGGGAAGTGATACCCATTGATTTCATAACTAAATTTACCAGGACAACAAGACAACATGATCCAATCATGTTAGTGGTTGATAAATTGACAAAGGCTGCCTATTTTGTTTTATGTAAAATGACTCATACAACAACCATTGCATTAATTTACATGAGGGAGATTACAGGGTTGCATGGGATACCTAAGACAATTGTTCCAAACAGAGACACAAAGTTTACTTCCAAATTTTGAGGGGATTGTTTGTGGATTTTATACAACCGTAATTTTGTTAACATACCATCCACAATGATGGGAAGATAGAGAGAATCAACCAAGTAATTGGAAGACATGTTGAGAATGTATGTGATGGATAAACTATCTAAGTGGGAAAATTACTTGACTTGGTTGAGTTTGCCTATAATAATGGGTATCAAGCTTCATTGAAAATGATCCCATTTGAAGCTTTGTATGGTAGGAAATGAAATACTCCAGTGAGTTGGGAGAACCCAACAAACAAAGTGGTACTTGGGAAAGAATTGCTCAAGGACATGGAAGACAAGATGGTTGGAATTAAGAATAATTTAAAGGCAACTCAAGATAGACATAAAATTTATGCAGATAAGAACATGACAACTAGAGAATTTAAAGTGGGGGAGAATGTGCTTTTAAAAGTGAATCCCAAGAAGAGCTCTTTGAAGTTGGGTAGTTGTACAAAGATAGCAACCGAATTCTGTGGTCCATTTGAGATATTAGACATAATAGGGCCAGTTGCATACATGCTTGCATTGCCTGCTTCCATGAATGTGCATAATTTCTTTCATGTCTCTTTACTAAAAAAATATGTACATGATCCTAACCATGTTATTGATTGGCATCTGATTCAGGTAGATACAGAGGGATACTTTCAGGTCCAACCAATGGGAATATTGGACAAAAAAGTCAAAATGCTTTAGAATCGAGTTATAGAGCTGGAAAAAGTCTAGTGGACCTAATACGGTCCTGAAGATGCTACTTGGGAGCATGAAGATGCCGTGCAGGCAGAGTACCTGTAAATTTTTGAATAAATTTTGAAATTTTGTTTTCTGCTTTGTATATGCACTGAGGACAGTGCCAAAATAAGGGGGAGGGGATGTAACACCCCAGGTTTTGAGCCCGGTATTCAAAAATGTATTTTGTTAATCTATGAAAGGCCAGAGTGCCCAAAAATTTAAAAGAGGCTAGTGTGCCTAGGAAATGTAATGTTTTGATCATTATTAATAATAAATACATCTTTGACTGCTAGATGGACAAGGACAAGAGTTATA
>SNQJ01S0203806.1:0-11702 GCA_010110895.2 Picea sitchensis
GGTCGTAACTTGGGTTGTAAAGTGAAATTTTTTTATTTGTAACAAAAATGATGATATAAATGATCATTTATGTTTATGTAATCTAATCTAATATAATTTTTTTAAGGTCACGACTAAGCCATACACTTAATTGGTGTATGAGACTCCCTTGTTTGTGGGACAAGGGACCCCCTCCACCTAATGATTTGACTGGTAAAGTCTACAAAGGTATACATACCCTACCCCCCTCTGGATTTGAACTTGTGACCTATTAGGAGGAAACAAATGTTCTTAACCATTAGATGAAAGAAAACAGAGGTGCAAAATACACTTCCTACATTAATCAATGAAAGAAGAACATAAACACAATTGTAGTAATAAACAACATATAAACGTACAACCATTAGACGTCAATTTCCTGGGGAAAACCCTTTTAGGAGAAAAACCCCACACTCTAAAGCACACTCAATTTATTATTCAACAACTAGATGGTCACACTACATTACAAAGTCTCCCTGCTCTAAATAAGAGTGTTCAATATTAGCATAAGGATTCTAGAGAAGTTTCGACAACATAATAGTAAGTTAAAACTCACACTCTATTTTTCTCCAACCCTAACACTCAATAAATAGGCATAACAAAACCATAACCCATTTATGCTTTTCAAATTCTACATGCTGAAAACCACCAACAATTAATTGGCCCACTGTTTCTACTTAGCATTCATTATATGTTAGTGATATGCATTTATTCCCTCTACTACTCAATAGTTATTCCCTATTGTTTCTCATCATTTGTTCCCTACTACTACTCAACAATTATTCCGTACTACTTCTCAACATTTATTCCCTGCTATTGCTCAACATCATTACTTCCTCCGCTATAGGACTACAAGGTGTATGACACACTTGTCCCAACATTCTCCCACTTGTCATATACCTTGCAAGAGTTTAAGGGAGAATGCATCAAACTATGATCTAATTGCTAGGGGCCATAAGACCTATAGACTCACAACACTGATTGAATTTGCTTGTGCTCACTTGTTTCATCAATGCATTTGCAGTGTTCTGCAAAGTGTCAACTTTCTCTAGTATGACCTTTCCATCATCTACCATTCCCCTAATCAAATGGTACTGGATATCTATATGCTTTTTCTTTACATGAAAGGTCGGGTTCTTAGCTAGACAAATGGCATTGTGTAACATAAAAACTCTTATTCACTGAGAAATGAATATTTCTGAGTATTAATATTTGATTGAATAAAATAAAGATGAAGATGATTACACTACCCTTGTGACAGTTTCTATATAGCATTGACTGGTCACGAGGTGAGGAGGTACGTGCCTCTTGATTTAATTAAATGATATTAATTATTATTACAATTACTATATTTATTATTATTATTTTTATGTTTGTAACATTGCCACCCTCTTAAGATTTTGTTTTGTCCTCAAAGCAAGGGTAGTGATGGGTATTGTAGGAGGAATCGTTCAAACTCCCATGACGAGTCTTCTTTTAGAAGGTTTTTCCATTTGATAAGATATTCCTTTATGGTTCTGGAACGTAACACCTTTTCCTTTGTGGCAAGAATACCTTCTGGTTCTAAAATAATTTTTCCTTCGTCATCGAATTCAAGAATTTCTATTTTCACTGGTTGAGCTTGCCCAAGCATTGTTTTTAGACATGAAACGTGGAATACATTGTGGATGCGACAATTGTCTGTTATCTCCAATCTATAAGCTACTTGGTTAATTTTTTTGTTAATTTGAAAGGGTCCATAGAATTTTGGGGCCAATTTGTTCTTCCCTTGTTGCTTAAAGGATAATTGTTTGTAGAGTTGAAGTCGTACAAACACCCAATCACCTTCTTCAAATTCTCTTTCTGACCTATGTTGGTCTACTAGTTGTTTCATTCGATTACGAGCTGTTGCTAGGTTCTCTTTTAATATTGGTATGATTTTTTGTTCTTCCTCTAGCTTATTTCTTACTGCTTGGACCTTAGTATTAATTAGTGAAAACTCCTTCCATTTAGGTGGTTCATAACTATATAAGGCTTGGAAGGGAGTCATTTTAGTGTAAGTGTGATATGTAGAGTTATACCACCATTTGGCTAAGTGTAACCATTGAGACCATTTATTTTGCTTATCTGTCACAAAGCACCGTAGGTACATTTCTAAGCATTTATTTACGATTTATGTTTGTCCATCTGTTTGTGGGTGATAGGTGGAGCTCATATTAAGAGATATTCCTGTATTTTTGTAAATTTATTTTCAGAAATTTCCTTTAAATTTTTCATCCCTGTCGCTGACAATTACCTTCGGAAACCCATGTAACTTATAAATGTTTTTGCAAAAAACATCTGCAATTTGTTTTGTTGAGTTGATTTTTCTTACTGCCATGAAATGTGCATATTTGGTTAATCTGTCAACCACAACAAAAAAATTATCCATGAAATGTGCATATTTGGTTAATCTGTCAACCACAACAAAAAAATTATCCTTCCCATCAGAGATGGGTAGCCCTTCAATGAAATCCATTGAGATCTCTTCCCATTTTTGTTCAGGAATATGTAGGGGATGAAGTAATAATGGAGTCCTAACATTTTCATTTTTATTTCTTTGAAAAATTTCACATTTGACAACAAATCTTTGAATATCCTTATTCATTCTTTTCCAATAGAATGATTGTCATGCATTATAGTAGGTTTTGAAAAAACCCACATGTCCTGATGCTGGGGAGTTGTGTGACTCCCTTAAGACTTTCATTTAAAATTTTGAGGATGGAATTAGGTAGATTTTGTTTTTGTACCATAAAATGTCATTTTTTCCATTCAAATTTGGGGTTTTGGTCTAAATTGTTGATTATGGAATCAAATTCAAGATCTTTGGCATACTCAACTCGAATCTCATACAACCAATATGGAATGACTACTATTGTTGCATATGCATTTACTTCCTCATCTTTTTGTGATAGTGCATCAACAACTATGTTGTCTTTCCCTTTTTGGTATATTATTTCCATATCAAATGTGTAAAGTTTCTCCATCCACTTTTGTTGTTCCGTGGACAATGTTTTTTTATATTAGTAAGTATTGGAGACTATTGTGATCAATACGTCTAGAAAATTTGCTTCCTAATAGATATTGTCGCCATTTAGCTAATGCATGCATAATAGCAAACGTTTCCTTATTATAGGTAGATTTTAACTCTTCCTTTTTGTTGAGCTTTCGACTTTCAAATGCTATTGGGTGGCCATCTTGCATTAATACTACTCCTATTCCATATCCCGATGCATCACATTCTACTACAAAGGGTTTTGCAAAATTTGGTGTTGCTAATACAGGTGTAGATGACATAACCCTTTTTAATGTTTCAAAACATTATTGTGCACTGTTATCCCATTTGAAGGATTTTTTATTTAATAAGTTTGATAAGGGTGTTGTTAAATGAGCGTAGTTCTTGATAAATATTTGATAATAACCTGTTAATACAAGGAATCCCCTTAGTTTTGATATGTTCTTTTGTTTGGGCCATTCTATGATTGCCTTGATTTTTTCAGGGTCCACCTTGACTCCTTCTTGATATATGACATGACCAAGGTATTCTACTTCTTCTTTACCAAAGGAACATTTTGATAGTTTTGCATAGAACTGATTTTTCTCTAAGAGAGAAAGTACCTGTTCTAAATGCTTCATATGCTTCTTCCAAGTTTTACTGTAAATAAGAATATCATCAAAGAAGACCAATAGGAACTTCATTAAGTAAGGGCAAAAACGTTGATTCATAGTTGCTTGGAAGGTAGCTAGTGCATTGGTTAGACCGAACGACATGACTTTAAACTCATAATGACCTTCATGTGTTTGGAAAGCAGTTTTTTGTACATCTTCTAATCTTACTCGAATATGGTAGTACCCTGATCTTAAATCCAATTTTGAGAAGTATTTAGCTCCATGGAGTTTGTCTAGCAACTCATATATGAAGGGTATAGGAAATTTGTTTTTTATAGTTATTTTATTTAACCCTCGATAGTCTATACATAGTCTGAAAGATCCATCTTTTTTTCGAACCAGTACTACTGGGGCTGTATATGGGCTCCGACTTGTCGTAATAACCCCACATTTGAATAGGTCTTGAATCAACCTTTTTATTTCCATCTTATGGTGGTGAGGATATTGATAAGGTCTAATATTAACTGGTGTTGAATCTGTCTTAACCTCAATTATATGTTCTATGTTTCTATTAGGTGGCAACTTCATAGGTAAGTCTTGGAATACCTTGTCGTATTTTTAGATTAATGTTTGAATCTTTGGATGCTGAGACTTGACTATTTCTATTGTTAATAACTCCATCGGATGACAATGTGCCACGTAAGCTGATGCTCCTTTTCAAATTAGTTTCTCCATTTTTTGTGAGGATATCATTTGGGTGGGAGGTGGCTGGAATCCGTATAATTTGTATTGTCTTCCTTCCCATTTGAATTTTATAAATTATTTTTGGTGATTTGCAGAATAGGTCCCTAACATTTGTAACCATTGAGTTCCCAAGACAACATCTACTCCTCCCAAGGGTATGGTGTAGAATCCATATTCCAATTCGTAATCTGCCACATGAAGCTTGATCTTGTGGCATTTTTCTACGCCTTCAATTTTTTTTTTCCATCTGCCACCATTACTGTTATATCCATGACCGGATATACAAATAGGTTTAAATTCTTTCCAACTCTTACATCTATGAAATTATGGGTGCTCCCTGTAGCGACTAGAATGGTGACATTTTCTTTTTTTATGTTCCCTTTTAGTTTTAATGTTTGCGGTTGTGCTATTCCTATTATTGTAGCCAAGGATATCTTGGGCATGGCCTCATCGGTTTTTGTATTGGGGGCCTCACCTTCCTCTTCACTTTCTTTTTTCTGAATCACTACTAGATGTGCTTGATTCTTTCTCTGCTTTACAAGAATATATTTTTTTATTGTTGCATTTGTGCCCAGGTGACCATTTGTCTCCACAATATCGGCATTTGCTTTCCCATTTTTTATTCGAGTCTTGATGATTGGCTTGACCTTCCCTTAAATGAGGTGGTAAATACTTGGTAGGTTTGTCTGTAGTGTATTTTTTTGTTCTATCGTCTGAATATTTATTTAACCTTTCTGGACTTGTGAATGCTGGTTTATTGAACTTATTTTTTTGTTCTATTAGCCTTGCTACATGTCTTGCATCCTCAATTGTTTTAGGATTCCATAGTTTGATTTCACTACGAATGTAATATTTTAGGCCACATATGTACATTTTGATGAACTACTCATCCGTGAATCCACATTGCCTTGTTTTGAGAACCTCTCATTCATGTGTATAAGCATTTATGTTTCCTTCTGTTTGAGATGCACAAACTTGTTATACAGGTCATCATCCTCTTCGTCATGAAATATTTTAAGTAAGGCTGTTGTAAAATTCTTCCAATGGAAGGAACGAGCATCACATTTCCTGGACTACCAAAGGTACCAATCATAAGCTTCTACTTCTAGACTGTTAGAGGTTGTCATTACCTTCTCTCGTTCACCTAGCAGGGAGTTTGATTCAAAAATTCCATCCATTTTGTTTATCCAAACAACAACTCCTCTATGGTCCTTGCCATCATACTTTGGTAACTCCTTTTTAAATTTCTGGTAATCCCTATCGTGGAATATGGGTGTGTGCATATTTCTCGAAAACTTTTCCTCTGGAATTTCCTGGTTTCATTGATTTTTTGAATTTATTTCTGGCATTTCCGGACTTAGTGGTGGTCTTCGATAAGCTAAGGGCTCTGCGAATAAGTCCTCAACATGTTCCATTAATTATTCAATTTTTTTACTATGTTCATCAAGTCTTATTTTTGTTTCAGTTTTATCGTTTTCGGAGAGCGCCAATAATCTTTCACCTTGTTGTATTAACCGATCAATTTTTCTCTCAGTCTTGATTAATTTATCGATTTTCTCATTCATATCTTTTTGCATTTATTCCACATTGTTAAGTCAGTACCTTACACTATTGACGTCATCTCTGCATTTGTTCACATCAGCCTTAAGTTCTTCGTTGTTGATCATCCTTGCGATTTTTTTTTAAATATATATTTATATTAATTTTATTTTATATTTATATATGTGTATATAGATATTATATATATCATATATAATAAATTAACATTATATATATATATATATTATAATTAATGTCAATTAAGTGAGGGTGAGAATGTGATGGGGCACGACTTTACAAGAAGTCGGGAATGTTAATGAAGACCAGAAGTTAGGGACATGTCTGTGGTTGAGCGGGGGAAGGTCTGTCGAGGGGATTGAAGTGGGTCTGCGGGGGTGTGCCGGGGTAAGAGATAGGATCTGCGGAGTGGGGGTGTCGGGTGGTGAGTCGGGAAGGTGAGAGGGGTATGCGAGGGGGGTTGTGACAGGGTCTGCGGAGAGGTGGGGTGAGTCGGGAAGGTGTCAGGGTTTGCGGGAGTTACGGGTTAGGGCCGGGACGAGACGAGAGTGCGGGATGTGGTCGGGGTGTTGGTTTGCAAGGGTGTGAGGTATTTGTGGGGGTTTAGACACAGGGGAAGGGTTATAGGAATTAGGAAAGGGGTATGGTTAGGAACAGGGACAAGAGGGATGGGGTTTAGGAGGGACGAGTTATGGTATTTTTTAGGAGGGACGGGTTACAGGAGCAGGGGGTTTAATTTAATGAGGGAGAAAAATGTATAGGGGAGGAAATTAATGGCAGAAGCTGGATCAAAACAAAAAGATCTGATACCACTGTAACATAAAAACTCTTATTCATTGAGAAATGAATATTTCTAAGTATTAATATTTGATTGAATATAATAAAGATGAAGATGATTACACTACCCTCGTGATGGTTTCTATATAGCATTTACTGGTCATGAGGTGAGGAGGTACACGGCTCTTGATGAAGAGGTATGTGCCTCTTGATTTAATTAAATGATATTAATTATTATTACAATTACTATATTTGTTATTATTATTATTATTATGTTTGTAACACTTTGTTACTATCACATTGAACTGCATTAGTTCTCTAACTTAGCCCTACTTCTAAACACAGTTTCATAAGACCAAATGGCCTCCTTATAGGCATGATTAGTTGTCATATAATATCCCTTTGCAGTGGACAAAGAGACCATATCTTATTTCTTTCTCATCTGATTTACTGCTCCACCAAAAAATAGAAACATGTATCTGCTCGTAGATCTCTTTCTATCTGCATCCCTTGCCCAACCAAAATCCACATAACCCTATATATCCATTGAGTGTGCGTCCTCTCAAATATCACCATGATAGCTAATGGAATATTTAGAGGTACCTTGCAAATACCTAAAGACCCTCTTCACTGTAGTGCAACGTTCATATCCAAGATTAACTATGAATCGACTCAAGACTTCCATTGATTGGGCAATGTCTAGTCTAGTATAGATCATAAAATACATCAAGCTACCAATTTCACTAGCATAAGGAACATAAACCATATACTCCATCTCTGTAGGTGTTGTAGGACACTACTCAATTGAAATTTTGGTTCCCATAAACATCAAAACATTAAATGTTATGCAATCTACTATGCAAAAAACAAAGATTTATGTTTTCTCTATCTCTCTCGATCTCCATTCCTAAGATACATTTTTTCATCCCGAAAGTCCTTCGTATCAAATTATGTTAACATATGAGATTATAAATCATGAATGACATCCTTACTATTACTAAAGAATAACATACCATCTACATATAGAGTGATAGCAAGGAAATTACCACCACCCTGTTTGTAATACACACAATGATTTGAATTGGATCTTAGAAATCCTAATCCCAAGAAAAAAATATCAAAATTTTGGTATCACATTCTGGGAGACTGTTTGAGACCATAGAAATAATTTTTTAATTTGTAAACCAATGACTCTTGACATTTTTCAATGTAGTGTTATGGCTATGTCATATAAATCTCCTCCTTCAAATTACCATGTAGAAATGTTAGTTTCACATCCATATGTTCTATCTCTATATCAAAAGTCGATGCTACAAATAATAGGAACCTAATAGACGTTAACTTAGCATCTGGGGAAAATATCTCACCAAAGTATATCCCCTCAACATGGGAATATCCTTTAGCAACCATCCTTGCCTTGTGCTTTTCAACATTTCCATCTAAACCAATATTCCTTTTGAACATCCATTTACATCCAATGTGTTTTCATTCATCAGGTAATGGAACCAAGTAACATGTATCATTCTTTCTAAGTGCATCCATTTCCTCATCCATGGCCAATCTCCGATACTCCTTAGCTTCCCTCTCCATTACCTATTTCATAGTTCTATGCTCATTGATGTTAACAAATAAAGAAAATATACAACTAAAATCATATGGACGATAATTATACATGTCTAGTTGCCTTCTTTTTTGAGTGGAACTCTTTAAATTTTGAGGTGGAGTTTCTTCCTCATATTCCAAAGATTCTAAATCTTCCTCCTCATTAGGTCCATTAGGTCCATCATGAACTTCTTGTTCATTTTCTAGTTCAACTTTCTCGGTCTTGGGTGGTAGTTGAACCACTGACTTCTTCTCACCCTCTTTTGTTTGCATCACTATGGGAGAAGGATTAACTTCTCTAAAAATAACATTCCTACTATACAAAACTTTCCAATCACATGATCCAAAGCTTGTACCCTTTCACACCAATACCATAGCCAATGAAGATACATTTCACACCCTTCTTATCCAACTTTAACTGCTTCTCCTTAGGCACATAAGCATATGCCTCACAACCAAAAACATGAATATGTTGAAGTAAGAGATTCTTTCCCATCCAGACCTCCATAGGAGTATTATCCACAAGAGAAAACGTGGGAGACATATTAATCAAATAACATGTAGTAGCAATCACTTCTAGACCTAGAACTTCTTCCCTAAGTAGGCTCCAGTAAGAATACTGCTAGATCTCTTCATTAACATTCTGTTCATTCATTCTACAACTCCATTCTACTAAGGGGTATATGGATTTGTATTACATGTTTCAATTCCATTCTCCTTACAAAAATTTGCAAACTTTGCAGTTCACAAAAATCACCACCATTACTAGGCCTTGACACCTTAATCTTCCCACTAGTATGATTTTTCAAGAGATCTTTAAACTCCTTAAACCAACTACAAACCTCAGATTTAGTTCTAAGAAAATATACCCATGTTCTTCTAGAATAATCATCAATGGATGAAACATAATACAAATCCTTAGAAATCAAAGGAACCTTAACTAGACCAGATAGGTCATAATCAATCAAGTCTAACAACCCATAAGATTTATAAGAACTATAACAAAATTGAACATAGTTCTATTTTTCATATACACAATGCTTGCAAAAATAAAATTCAAGAGCACAATCATTCAATCCATTGACAATATTTTTGTTTTTAAAGTCCCATAGGCCCTTCTCACCTATATGGCTCAATCTTTGGTTTCATAACATTTTCTTCTCTGCAAATAACTTTATTTTTGAAGAAATATATTATTTGGGTACCCAAAAAGAATGGCCATCAAAAGTAGATATATGTTTTGATTGTGAAGATATATATCTTAGATATCTCTCTACTATAGAAATCGAAGAACTATTACATTGAATAGTGAACACATCAAGCTAGAACAAAGTGCCCACATGAACACACTTAGGAAGCATGATGTCTCCTCATACCATCTTACACCCTTTGTTATAAAAAACAACCTGCACACCCACATCATTGATTTTTCTTACTAATAGTAGGTTCTATGCTAGACTCGAAATTTGCAAAAATTCACTAATCCCCTTCACTCTTCCATTATGTAATTTGATCAAGAATCTAGACCAAAATTAATTATGTTGAGAGTAGAGTCATCATAGAGGCAGTGCATCGAGGTATACCATCCCATCATCATATTTTCCATACACTAAAAACCAATTCTTATGGGAATTCATATGGAAGGAAGCTAGAAAATCTATCAACCATGCTCTCTAGCTTGGATGGTTTTCCAAAACTGCAACAAAGACATCTCCACCATCCTCTTGAGAAGGTTTTTCATAGCCTTAATCAAAATCATTATTTTCCTTCTTATTCTTCTTTTTCTCTTCCTTGTAGTCTTTTATGAAATGTCTAACTTTGCCACAATTCCAACATTTTTCCGTGGAATTTCCGAGAGACTTATGTTTCCCACAGGATTTGGATTTTCCCTTGTCTCTCTTTTTACTTTTCTCCTTCAATCTTTTACCAATAGCCAAGATCTCATTGGTGGATTCATAATATTTCCACCTCACCTCCTCTTAGAGTAAAGTAATGAATAACTCATGAAGAACCAATGTATTTATAGTGCTTCTAATGGACACTACTAGGTTCTTCCATGAATTTGGAAAATAACACAACATGGTCATACAACGATCCTCCTCATCCATGTTCACTCCAAACAAGACCAACTAGGTCAAAATATTATTAAATGCATTTAGTTTCTCGACTTTAAAATCACCATCACCCATTCTCAAGGAAAGTAACTTTTTCCATAGTAAAATTTTATTAACCAAGGATTTAGCCTGATACAAGTCCTCCGATTTTTTCTAGAGAGTTGTTATATTTTTTTCCTTAGAAACATTCAATAATATCGAATTGACCAAATAGAGTATGATAAGGCTTCTTTCCTTTCTCTTCAGTACTACCCACTCTTCATCTTTCATGCTAACAGGTTTTGTTCCAAATACTACAACCCATAAATCTCAATCTATGAGAAGATTCTCCATCTTGAGCTTCCATAGTTGAAAGTTAGCGTCATTAAAATGTTCCATTTCTAATCTAGATGTGCTCACCATTTCCCTACAACAAGATTTCCTTCTACACAACCTGTCAGACAGTTGGCTTAGGTTGATGGACATTTGGTATGGATTGTTGGTTGTCATTGATGTCAACCATTAGAGAGTGATATTGTAGATTGATTTCAACCCTTAGTGATTGATGTCAACCCTTGGAGAAGCCTAGTAGCAAATTTTGGTAGCACAAAGACATCGGTAAGTGACCCGAGTCTCTTTGAGGTATAAGGACATGAAGATCAATGAATTTATAGGTAATACTATTCTATATGGATAGTACATGTCATGTCATTTCTAATGATATGTGGAATTTCACATAACTCCTCACGGTTAGAGAGTTATGGCCTTGTGAAGTTGGAGAACCCTCATGAGTTATCTAGAAGCCCCTAGAAGGCCAAAGAAGTCAAATTACTCTAGAAATTCCTAGAAGAAGTTGACTAGTCAAAGTGGGTGAAACTAGGAGTTAATCATGGGTATAGTTGTTGCATTAAGAAAATAATTAAAAATAAATTAGTTGCAACAAGAAGTTGTGAGTTTGGTAATTATGGTAAAGTAGTTGTGATGAGAAGATTGGATAGTCAAAGTGGTTGACCAAGAAATAAATTAAATAATAAAGTGGCTGCAACAAGAAGTTAGTTAAGGGAAAAGAAGCTATAAATTGAATAATTATATAAAAGTTAGTTGCAACAAGAAGTTTTGAGTATGGAGAAATTATTTAAATAATAAAGTAGTCAAAGTGGTTAAGTGAACAAAGTGGCTAAGTGGACAAAGTTGGTTAAGTGGAAAAAGTGGGTAAGTGGAAAAAAAGGTTAAGTGGACAAAGTGGTTAAGTGGACAAAGTGGCTAAGTTGGCTAAGTGGACAA
>SNQJ01S0203807.1:9653-21359 GCA_010110895.2 Picea sitchensis
ACACTGGAGTTGCTCCAGGCATTAAATTTATAGAGAAATCAATATCTCTCTTTGGGGGTAGTCCTGGTACCTCCCTGAACACATCTTCATAATATTCTAGGACTGCATGGTCTTCAAAATTTGGCACCTTATCTTTAGGTGTCTCTTCCATATGAGGTGCAAATATTTGACACCCTTTTTTGTAACATTTATTCAGCTCCAATGCTGAAATTTATATGATGCTTATTTCCCTAGGAATTCCCTACACTTTCCTTAGATTCCCTTCCTCATCCAAGCAAGTAAATGACTTTTTATGACAGTCCAACATAGCATGATGTTTTTCCAACCAATCCATCCCAATTAGAAAGTCATAGGAACCTAAAGGCAAGATGTTCAAATATTCCTTGTTGTTTAGTCCATTCATGTCCATAATACATGACTTAACCATCTCATTAACTTTTATTTTGGATCTGGTATCTAGCTGCAACAACCAAGATTTTCCATGCTTTCTTCTTGGCAAATGCAAACTTTCCACCATCTTAGGATCTATATAACTATGACTAGCTCCTGAATCAATTAAAATAGCAATGGTTTGGTTTTTTATCATACCTTTCACTTCAATCATATGCGATTGATACTCTGCTTGATTGTTGTCTAGGGCTGCATATATCCTTGGTACATTTCTTCCCATGTCCTCCATTGTTTTAGATTGTTGTACATTGTGAGCAGTCCTCACTTTCTCACCTCTGTGAGGACAATCTCTGAACATATGATCTCCTTTACAACCCCAACATTGAATAGGTGGCTTCCTTGGCCTTTGACCCCTTGTCTCAATCGTTCTGGGTTCTCTAAGAGTTTGTTATCCCTGAGGATTATTTCTGAAGAATGGTGTCTTAGATCCCTTCTTCCTCTTATCCATATTGAATTTATTTTTGTTGTCCTAAGATTTTTGGAAATTTTGCCTTGCTTTTTTCTGATCGTATAAGCATTTATCTCACCTTATGGTCTCCTCCAATGTCTTGGGATAATCATACTGTATTTTTTCACTGACGAATGATGGCAATCCACTCAAATACCTTTGAATCTTCACTATCTCATCCTTGATGAAAGATACATACTTCAGCAATTCTAAAAATCTTCTTTGATATTCATCTATGGTCGTACTCCCAAGATTGAGTTCAAAGAAATCTTTCATTTTCTTGTCATAGTATCTCTTAGTCAAGTATTTCTTCTCAAAATACTTCTTGAATTCCCTCCAAGTAACACTTTTCTCTTTAATGTGTTTCACCTACACAAGATAATCCCACCACATGGATGCCTTTCCCTTGATTTTATAGATGGAAATTCTACCTTCTACATGAGAAGAATAATTATGCAATTGAAAATAATTTCTCATGCCCAAAAACCATGTCTCTGCATATTCATCAATCTTGTGCTCACCATCAAATGTAGGAGGTTTGATTTTTTTCATTTCTCCTCGTAGCTCATCCACCCCAGAACCCTTATGCTTCCTGACAGGGGATGGAATTGATTTATTGTGTGCTCTCTTATTGGAATGCCTCTGGGAGTGGTGGTGATGTATGCTAACACTTCTTGCTCCTTTTTTCTCATCAGGAGGCCTGTGACTTCCAGATTTGCTTTAGCCACTCTCCCTATCCAATTTCTTTTCTATTTTGTTCAAGCTCTGCATTAACTTCATGTTGAACTCATATTGTTTCTCCTTGGCTCTCATAATCCTTTAATTATCATCTTTATGTCTTTGGACATCCTTCTGCAAATTTTTAATGGTCTCTACCATATTCATGTTTTCATCCCTTCCTTCTCCATGTCCATTGGAGTTTGTTCCTTCAATGTCCAAATGGACATCCATCCCTCTGATCTCATATTCTTGGTTGTATGTCCCCTATGCCTCTTCCATTCCTCTATACTATGTGATGATCCTGATATGATCTAGTTGTTGGTAACTCTACAAAATGTGAAGCCAACAAAAGTTTGTCAGGTTAACTGACTCAACAATTTCATGAAAAATATGAACCATTTTAGTTCAATAATATATCAGAGTTTTTTCTTATAATTCCCTAAAAATTTGAATGGAAAGATCAATTCTATTGGTAGATATTTATATCCCACTTTACGAGGCCTTTCCAACGCCTTCTCCCATGCTCAATTCTGAGTTTTGAGCAGAAAGTTATGGTTATTTAAAAATTGCCCATTAATTTTTCTGTTCATTTTTCAACTTGGCGCAACTCTACGCTGTAATTAAGAATTTTTGCATCTACTCCATTGGATTTTTTGTATGATCTTAGTTGGTTTTCTTTATATACATATTATGGACACTCTGTCTAAGTTTTGTAGCTGCTAGCTACAACTTGCTGAAGTTCTAGGCCAATTTGTGTTTTTTCTCTGGAATGCTACAAGTACCCTATTTTCCATATTAAACCTCTTTAACATGCCCAGAAATTTAATTAAGCTCTAGGAATGTCTTCTATGGTTCAATAGATTTCCATTGACTACTCTTGCACCTCAATCTGTTCCGGAGCAGAAAGTTATGGCTCTTTGAAGTTAGATGGGTCTTAAAATTTACCCTCCATTGTTTGTGTTGTAACTTTCTCATAAAATCTTTGTTTGACGAATAGTTTACACCATTAGAAAGATCTCTCCAAGATATTTTATTTGAGCTGTAGAGACAAAGTGTGACTTGGCACACTTTTTTCTCGTGGATTTTGAGTAGTTAAAAATGTTGTTACGACCCTCAAAAACGTGCTGCAAAAAGATGGCATTCGAATAGTATAAAATGTCGCAGAAATTCATTGGTTTTTCGTTGTTGTTCACCATCCAAACGACTTCGTGCGCACAATTTCAACCTGTACACACATATTTAGCATGCACAGCAACACCATAAGGTAATTCTTTCTCTACTCACCTATAACCACTATGCATCACTTCTTTTTCATGCCAATAACTTGCACGCACTACTTTTGTGTCGCGCGCCAATATCCACCGCGCACAGTTTTGGTTCTTGCACTATTACCTGTTGTGCATAGTTTTTGTATCACGCTCTGATATTTCATGCACATTTCACTCTACGCGATGTACCATGCCAAATTTTAGTATGCCCCCACCGTGCAACAGTACTCTACGTGCATCAATAACTAAATTGTCGCAGGACAACATATACTCATATTGCATGCACACCAACCAAACTCCTATGCACTCTGCCAATACTGTGCACACCACGTGCGCCATTATTATGAGTATGTACACCATGCGCATATTATTATGTGTATGCACACCATGTAATACTAAATTTAGTGTGCACACCCGCACATCATATTCTTCCGCACGACACCACAATTTTAATGCATGCACCCACACACCAACATTTTTCCGCGCGACACCAAAATTTAGCACGCGCATCAACACGCCAATATTTTTCTGTGTAGTGCCAAATTTTAGTGCGCGCACCAGCACGCCAATATCTTGCTGCGCAATTATGAATTTTACCTATCACAAGATTTTCACTGCACCTCACGCATTTTTAGTGCGTCCACCTGCGCACATTTATTTTTATGTGCATCAATTCCTCGTGAATTTCGTTGTAGAAATTGGGGCTTTTTCCTAACTGTTTCCCCAATTTACCATAGAAATTATGAAACTATGAAATTCATTCAATTTCACCCCGATAACACCAGTTCAACCTATGCAACAATAAATTGTTGTGGGTTGACATTTTTGGAACAAATTTGACCCAAAATCAATTCAGGAATTGGAAATTTTATTTACTAATCTCACTCCATTTATCATGGCTTCATTGTAACTTCAAATTCGACCAATTCCAAGTATGAATTTGCTAGAACAGATATTAAACCAATAATATCTCACCGCTTGGTTGAATTTCTCCATTCTCTCATGAATTTAACAACAACAATTGGGGATTTTCCCAATTCTACGTCGTTGTTTCTAAAACTTACCATGGACGCTCTGTGACATGAAATTTGGCCACTTCGAAATCAATCCTCTGTGAAATTTCACTTCAACTCAACTTGATCGGCCCATCCAGGCTTAGTGTTGAAAACTGAATCTCTGATACCATGTTGTAATGTCCCCATCCACCCATGTCAAGCCACGCTACTCTAGAGAACTCTTTTTGTTCTCTCTGCGGAAAATACTGTAACATACCCAACATCAATCTAAGATATGCCACATAAATTTTTCAAACTGCATGCAATTAAAATATATACACACAGAACTCTTGTGGATATCTATATATATATATATATATATATAAAACATAAAAAAACAAATGCATATTGTAAATGCACAGATTCATACTAAAATAGAAGTAAACATATACATGCAGCATATACAGAAAATACCCATAAATATACAGACAGTTATAACCAAACATAAGATAAACCCATAAAAATACACATGTAAATAACAATGTAGCATGTAATTTTATCACACAGTTGACACTTATCTTGGTAATAATATCATCAATAGTGTGCAAACCTTCCACGAACCTCCTAGCCTTAGACCACACTGCTCATCACTCTCAGCAATGGGTCACCCCCAAGATGGGACTAAACTCCACCCGGGTAAAGGGATTCCTAACCAAGCTAATGGCTCATAGACAACAGGGAAAACTCTGTCATAGGTGCCAACTCAAAATAACAGCCTACAGTCCCTCATTCCCCACATGTTTGTCCCACCCCAGGAAGTGTGTCCCTTCTCTTCTCAACAGTCCTTCGACTGCCCCACTTCCTTTCCGGGCTTCAACAACAGGCCAGACAAGAAGTCTCAGAGCACTATAGCTTCAGTTCAACACCTTTAGGAAATCAACTCCCCAACAATTCTCTCACCCAGAGAGAATTTTATCATGGGCCTGACAACCCTCCTCTTCAATATCGCAAGGGCCTGACAACTTGCTTCTTCAGTTCATCTCCCAAGCTAGCTAACTACATGAACAAATATGGTTGTGGATACAGGTTCAGGTACAGTGACAAAGGTATGAAGGATATCTCAATGGGTGTGTGAATTATCATCGATGATAGACTGGATGACTGAATGATCCAAGGAATGATGGTAAGAATCCCTAGAAAATGAACTAAGTCCAAACAATATGTATGCATGTCCCCAACTTGACACTTGTCATGTTGGGAGCTACTTTGGCCCACTTGTCCCCAAATTTAGAACTTAGGATAAAATAATTATCCATACTTTATACTTTAAGAAATATTTATATTATATTCCTTTTTGTCTTAGGCTCCCTAGCTTATCCCTTTTCCTTAACTTTTAGCCCCCACCCTTTCCCTAACTGGTGGATTTTAGTCCCCCATACTCTTTTATTGTGGTCAATCTGTGCGCAACAATGAATTTTATATTAATGATGAGACATATACAAAAATAGGTGCATTGGCCTTTAACATCTAGGCTCTCCAGCCTAATCAAAACATAAGCATCCTATCTTATAATAATTGGCTCACCAGCCTATAAAACACAGCATATACACAAAGGCTACTTGGCCTCAAAATCCTGTGCACTTAAGTTGTTGCGCGTAGTATCTTGGAATGTGCACACTTCATCATTTTACTGCGCAGTACACGGGTGCACTATGCCATGAAAGGTGCATACAAAAAGATATCAAATAGCTCACCATCTTAAGTACATTTTCATTTACATTACAATTGGGTTCAGTCTAGGGATATTAAACCCAAACTGTGGAGAAAAGCACATGGTGCTAGCTAGCTTTGTGTTTGTTCACTATTCGTTGAAGCATGGTTTTGAGGAATTTGTTGACAACCTTAATATGACCATTATATTATGGATAATATGGGGAATCGAACTCATGATTGAAGATAACACACGATGATAATTGTTCAAACACTTAATTTTCAAATTGTTTTAGGAGATATGGTAGATAAATCCACTTACTTCATATATGTGAACCAAACTTTTGGGTGTGAAGGTAAGTGAGGATGTCACCATACTATTGAGCACTGAATGCACCCTTAAAAATTTTAACATTTTCGGGTACCACTTTCTTTTCGATTCTTGAATTTTTTTATTTTTCTTTATTAATTGTTTTAGATTCTTTTTTTGTTTAATTTATTTCCTTTACTTTCTTTAATTTGTTGGTTTCTTTAACCATAAATTAGCCATAACCAAAGCTTGAGGAAAACTCTAATTAAGTAACACACATATCTGTGAAAATTTGGCTAATCAAAAGAAGGAATAATACAAAAAATACTTCAAAAGTTCCTATTCTGAAAATAGACGATGGAAGGATCAGGTTAGGTGTGAAAGTTGGAAGGAATAGAAATGGGGTAAAAGGATCTGACCCAACTAGGTTTTATAACAAGTGATGATCATATTATTGGCATCAGGAGTCATCCAATGGTAATGCACATGCACATGAGCCTGGTCTATCTCTCGATGTGACTGCTAATGTCAGCTAATATCTCATGACTGAAGGGGTAACAAAGTCTTGTACTAGCACTAAAGCCCTAGTTTAACATTCAAGAGACATATTGACCGCCTGATTAAGAAAGAAAACTAATTGTGGTCATCCAGCTTGTCAACAAAGAGGATTCCTTCGGAGATTATTCCATATGCCACATAAAATTCCACCTCGACTTCCATAAGATACATATCATATGACATGTCACCCTGCCACATCAACTCTTATAGTTCCTCAATGACATGTAGACTACCACATCATTTTCCACATTTCTCACAATGACACTTTCCATGTCATTGGCCACATCATCTTTCTGACCCATTCCTTCCATGTCACTCACCACATCAGCCACCTCATCACATGCCATGTCATCATTGTATAGACAACCATCGGCAGTTAGGGGTTTTGGTGATTTGTTTTGATGTTTTCACATTCATACCTAGCGACGTTGATTAACTCATTGGGGGGCAGCTAGATTAGTAGGCCTTTTAAATTTTCATAAATTGTTTTTCCCTAAAAGCCAATGTGTGTTGCCTTAATAAATCAATCTATACCATTTGATAAGAAGAGAAAGTAGATATGAAACATTAAAAAAATATGAACTTATGCCTTACCTATTTTTCTTGGTTTCATTGGGTTCTCAATCTTGTGACTTGTTAACAGACCATCCAACCAATAAATAATCAACATGTCATTATTTATGTTCCATACTACCACTTCAATGTTCGAGTCATCAATACATGTACAGATTCCATAGCACCATTGTACAATTTTGAACACTTGTAGTTCGGTCAAGTTTTAAGTCATGCACAATTTGTTTGTACCTCTCGACATTGATTGATTCAAAGCACGCCAAAATTTACCTATTCAATCTCGTCGATAGTTACTTCTACGCATAAAATCAACCATCAAAGGACAATGGGGCATACTGGGAAACATTTAGAGTGCTATTTTTTCAAGATATTTCTCCCACACCCAGAGATTTAGTTGTTTAAACTCGTAATCACCCCAAATTATCACCATTGTTAACCGAGTATGAAACTGTAACTACTATGCACACAAACTAGGTTTTCCCAAAGACCTGGGAGCTCAAGGATTTTAACTCTGGTCGCTTGTTATCTTAAAGGATTTTCTTATCACTAGTGATTGCACGAAGGATGAGTGTATTTCAAGTGAGCATCATTTAATTTGGTCTTACATCATTTGATAATAGGTAAGTTCCATTATTTTAATCAAGTTTTAGGGAGTAATGAATTATCATTCATGTTTCCTTTTGAAATTGTATTTTAGGTACAATGCCTCCAAGAAGAGCCCCTATGCTAAGAACCCCAAAGAATTCTAGAACCAGGTCAGGAGATGTTGAGGCAAGTTCTATTTTTTATGCCCCTACAAATAGAAGAGCCTTCTATATCAAAGGGCACAAAGCCTCTCATTAGGCTCCCACCAAGGAATATTTCAACATTGATGCCATCATTTTGGGACACAGAGTCATGCACAGGAGGTGGAGATGCCACTCAAGTACCAATCCCTTCTTGGCATGACTTATTCATCAAGTTTAAATATTGAGAGTACCTTAAGTCAACTCCACACAATAATATAGAACTAAGAGAAGTAGATGATTCAATATTCTTGTGTATTAGAAACTCTAGGTTGCACGTTGTATCCTCTAGAGCTCGAGACATTCCATGCATAGAGTTAATAGAATGGGTTATTAGTCACACTGATTCCTAGAACTGTAGAATTATTAATGATAAAGGGGAGTGCATTGGGTATTTCCTCCCTTAGTATGTCAAAACATACTATAAACTCCCAAATATTGAGGAATCCATTAATAAGGATTTTTTTATTACCTTCTATGAGAAATATGACACTAGTAGAATCCCTAGGAATTGGTGGAAGGAGGACAAGAATTTTGTTAACAGATCAACATGAAGATATGTTATTTTTGGGCTAAGGGATCCCTACATGTATTTCATGTTTTTTCTATGCAGACTATATGGGAGAGGGATTGTTCCTTGTTTAATGAATGTTGGATTCCTTTGGAATAACATGTAGTTATCTGGAGAAAAGTGTTTAATTGTGGAGGTATCATCTCAAAATAGCTTAGTCTCAAAATTGGTCAATCCCAAACACTACAACCAGGAATTTCTCATGTATTCCACATGGTATCATTCCTTCTTGATGTTTTGTGTTGTCACAACACTTTCCCAGGTTTGTCACTCAACTGGAAAGTATTTGAGTCTCCAGTGCATGTATACTTCTGTATGTTGTGGGAGAGAAAGTACAAAATATTTTACCTTCGGATATGTGATTTCTTTATGGATAAAATCTACTCTCTTATCTTTGGGAAAGAATAACATGGGTTATATAATAAGGATAAAAATATTCCGGCCTACATAGAAAATTGGTCTTTGGAGGAAAAACATACTTATATCTGTATTTCGGTGCCACCAGTCCACCCCACCTATTACCCATTTATGTTCTTCATAGGACTGTATTTGGAGAAATATTCTACCAGTCTATAATGTAAGGTTTTAATAATACACTGGTCAAATAAAATAAGAGACCTTTTATCCCTTATGGCTTCCAAGTGGGTTACTATGTAGTAAAGGATGCTAAGCATGCCAAGAAAGAAGAAAATGTCGAATTAGAGTATAGGTTCATGACTGATAGGTTAAAAAAGAATGATCCTAACGGTTTGGTCCTCAAGCATGTTGAATAGGTTTCTTTAATATGACCATATACTCACAAGAAATGGCATGAAGAACTCTTCATTGAATATTCTCAAGATTGGAAAGAGGTAGAAAAGAGGAAATACCACCCCAAGATAATTGTTTTTTCCCCCTTGTCTCTTGAAGAATAGATCAAAATGGTTAACCAACGAGATTAATCTAGAAAATAGGCTAACAAAGAGAAAAGGGAAGACAAAGAGAGACTAAAAGAAGAAAAAGAAAAAAAGCTCATACAAGCAGAACGTGAGAGGATTCTTAAGGAACAAGAACAATAGAGGAAGTCGCAAGAATATTCAAGGAAGAAAGAGGAGGAAGATGATACCTAACAAGTGTTGAAAAATCAGAGATAAAAGGTCGAAAAGGAGCAAAGGAAAATGGAATACATAGAAAAAGAAAGAGGGATTTAGAAGAAAAGGCTCAGCTAGAAGAGAAGGAATTAAATAAAAGGAAGGAATAGGAACAAGTCGAAGAGCTAAGGAGTATCAAGGAAGAAGAAGAACATAAGAAGAAAGGATAACTAGATATAATCAATAAAGAGAAGTCTGGAAAATAGCAAAGCCTCAAGGAAAATTAAGAGAATCCTACAATGATTACAAAGCCTTCAGATGTGATTGATTTGATGAGGAACGGGTGGAAAAATATGGTGTCCCCATCATCAATGAAAGAATTACTAAGGAGGAACCCCGAAAATATCCAATATCAGATAAGAAAGAGGAAACAATTGATGACAATAACAGGCAGGACACTCAATAAGATGAAGAATACACCTCCAAGACCAACAATGAATAGGATCAAGGTCCAACTGGAAGTCAATATTTAGAAGTTCATTTTCCTGGGATCCAAGAAGGAAATACAGGTGTCCTAGATACCCATCTGGATAAAAATGGTGAACCAATCCATCATGCAAGTAATGGTACTGGGACAAGTGGTGAAGATATAGGAATCAATCAGAAGAACAATGAAGATATGAATAACTCACTTGATTAGATATGAATAACTCACTTGAGTAGACTTTAGAGAAAGGTAAAGTTGTTGAGAAGACAATTGAAAAATTACCGGATGGGTCATCGGTTGAACAGAAGAAGGAGGGAGATACCCAAGATAAATCATAAGAGACCTTCAAAGATGAGGTAAATATTGATGTGCAAGATAAAGAAGAAAACAAATATCTTCCAAGCAAGAATCCAAGTCAAGACCCTATCTCTAAGCACTTTTGTACCCCTGGAAGTGTAAGAAAAATCCTATCTTGGGGTGATCAACCTATTCCTCAACCAATGGAGGAAGTTTCTAACCTAGATTTCTTTTCTTATGATCAAAATATGATATCCATCGTGAAGAGGACTCACATGAAAAGGAAAATGTCACTCGACAATAGTGTGTTTTGTACCTTTGAAGAGGTGATTATAGATACAAAGAAGGAAAATATGAGCCAATGTTTTTCATAAGGTCTAACCATATCTCATGCTTCATTGGAAAAATTTGTAGCCGAGGAAAGAGAGTTGGAACAAGTTAAGTGGGAAGTGGCTTCCCTCAAGAATCAAGTGCAGTACTATCAGAAATCTAGGGGAGAAACGAATTTAAGGAAATACCTTTTGGAGTAGCATGGAAAGCGCCTCAAGGTACAAGATAATTTAGTGATGAGAGAACTTGGTCTTCAATAGGAATCCTTGTTTCTCAGTATCACACATAGGGAAGTCATTAGATGAGTTGAGAAGGGCACTAGATCATTGGATAGATTTGAATTCCTCCAAGAGGTGTAAAGGGAGAAATGAATTGAAGTCTATAACATAGATATTGTATCTGAGGAGAGATTTTCCCATATGTATTCAGTCAAAGAGAACTGGGCAAGTATTGTGGAGGAGCTAAAGGAAAAGGTTGAGGAAGAATGGGAGCAATTCCATCGGGCTTGGAAAAATATAAATCAAACAATAATGAGGTAAAAAATATGTCATCTATTGATATAGGGAACATTGATAAGTACGTTGTTGAGAAAATTAGGACCATCGATCAGTTATATCAGTTAACAAACACAATGGAGAAGTATACTAGTTGTTTTTGAAATAATAAGCATGCATTGTGCATGCCAATGTATCAACATAAGTTTATGTATGGGAAAATTTGTACCAAACTCTGTTCATAGTGGTCTGAGTATCTGGATGAGCATCCTAGCCCCAGAACTCCCAGATCGCCTAAGTCATGTTGAATC
The DNA here is from genome assembly GCA_010110895.2 of Picea sitchensis. Classification (NCBI taxonomy): domain Eukaryota; kingdom Viridiplantae; phylum Streptophyta; class Pinopsida; order Pinales; family Pinaceae; genus Picea; species Picea sitchensis. Next base: position 21,031 of record SNQJ01S0203807.1, read on the forward strand.
TATTTCTTTGTTTTAGTTATTTTGGTTGTTGACTTACTATTTTTAGTTCCAAATTTTGTATAAATAAAGGGGATTTCCCCCATAGAATGGACCTTTGGAAAACTAAAAAAATTTGGACTATTGTATTGGAGAATTATTGTGCAAGTAATAGAGAAGCTCCTAAGGGGTTGAAGGATTTTTATCAAACCATTTTGTACAGAGATTGGAGGGTGGATTGTTCACGCTCAATTTTCATGTATCTGATGTCTAGTAAGGTTTCTATTTTATCAATATATCTTGTTAATTGTGTGTGTTGTTGGTATCGATTTCAGATCTTTTAAATCTGTGTT
>SNQJ01S0203808.1:3068-16629 GCA_010110895.2 Picea sitchensis
GTTAGGGTTTCAATTTATAAGAGGTTTTGAGAGTTGTTTCAATCACTTTCACTTCAATGTTGGAGGATAAAGATTAGTGCCTAGGGTTATGGAGTCAAAAGGTAAAGGACACACAAGTTGAAGGGGATGAGATTCAAAGGACAAGAGGGAAAGGTTTCAAGGTGTTGCTATAGCAGGGCCTTAAAGATAGAACCCCAGGGGAGAGAGACTCACTCTGGTGTTTCTTAAGCAAGGCCTCGTGCTCTCTCCTCCTTCTCGGCAAACAACTAGCTCAAAGAGAAGTAAAATCAAGACAAGAGAGTTTAAAGAGGGAGAGTGTTGCAAAGGCAAGTCTCTTTCATCAAACCCTAAAAGAAAAATGGCTCTAGGTGTAGATAACCTAGGTTGGGGACGTCCTCTTCCTCTTGAAGTTTAAAGGTACGGCTAGATTAAGGGAAGAAGATAGTAAGCAATGGCTAGGCTCTCTTCTTCTTCTTCTTCAATGGCTAAAAGGTTTTTCTATTGGGGGATATGAGACAACGACCTACTTGTGTGTTTGTCCCCTAGGGTTTTGATTCAACAATATATATATAAATAAATGCATGAAATTAAACTACAACCATTCAATCAAGAATTTTTGCAGAAAAATACTTACAAATTATTAAGAAAATAGCATGCAAACCCTAGTTGTAAACCTTCCTTCAAGAAAAACACCATAAATTGCCAAAAATCTCTTCTCCAAACAAGTGCGCCTTCCTCAAATCAGCCAATAACCCTAATAGGGTGAAAAAATCAGACCTCCCTAGGAAAGTGAGTGATGTGTTATATCAAAATGAGGCTAAAACTCCTCAATATATAGTGTATCAATGACCTTAATTAATTTTAGGTCATAAAAAATGGCCGACAAGACCAGAATATTGTTTTTACATTAAATTGTCAAATTAAAACCCTAACTGAGCTGCAATAAAGATAAAATCCCCTTCAAGGGAGGCACTAGCCCCTTTTAGGGCAGATGAGACATCCAGAAGAAAAACGTTAGCCCCCCAAGGGCTTCTCCAGCATGCCACACGTGCCACTGTTGCCCAGTCTGCCTCCAAGAATGACCATGAAGCTAGATGATGTCATGGTAAGGATGGGGACACTCTAAGCCTTCCAAGGCCAACGTTCCACTGAAAATGGGTCATTCCCCCCAGGCCGAGCTCTGCCAAAGTGCCTCTGGTGAAACGTCCTCTTCTTCTCCGGTGCAAAAACTCAGTCAAACACTATCCTGTCTCTGCCCCTCTGATGGGGTCTCAAAAACCATCTGATGATCTCTTCAGCCCCATGCAGGTCCGAACTAATCATATCCCCATGTGTATTGGTCCAAATGGTACCTGTCCGTCGGGCATGGTCCCGCACATCAAAAACTACTCCCTCCACGGGCTCATTAGTCACAGGGATCATAGCAATGTCAATCACATTTCATCATTAATATTATCAAACATATGCATAAAAACCCTGATATATCATTCAATAGCTCAAAGATATTACAAAAATCAACAATACAAGATCGAATAAAAGGACAAGACATCCTATTGGGCTAGTATCCATAAGAGAAGGGAAGTTCCCAATAAGGTTTCATCCAAGCCATGTAAACAAGATGATGTGGCTAGGGGATGTCCAGACAAGTGGGTAGAGTGAGATAAAGGTATGCATAATGTTATATGTGGGTGCCTTTGTAGAAGGCAAGGTGTACCTTTCATGGATGCAATTCATTCCAAGCTCGTTCTTGCCTTTATTCTTTCTTTATTTGTTTTTTCTTTCTTCTTGTTATTTTTTATTCAAGGTCTAACCAGAGGACATTGTCTTGGCATGGTGACCAGAGCTGACAGTGTTACCCACAAGTACTTTCAAAGAGATGAAAAGGCTCGCTCATGATGAGACCCCCTTTCCCTTGACCATGCAACCAAAGGTCATTTCCCTAGCGTGGTAACCAGATAGTGGCAATGTTATACTATTAGGTACCCATGAACTTAATAGGCTGGCCCGTGATGAGACCCCCTATCGTCTTGGCTAGGTCTTGTTTATTATTTTTTGGGTTCCTCTTGTTTCTTGCTGAGAGGCATTTTATTTCCTTCTCGGGGATCCCTGGGTGAGGCATCTCGAGGTTTTATTTCTAGGCTTTATCTTTTACTAGTTGTTTTTACCTTCTGGTCCTTTAGCCCCTTCTTCCCACAAGATAAGGTGCAACCCTACAAATAGGTCAATCCAATGCCCGGACAAGGGGAATGGGATAAATGAGCGGGAGATAAAATGAAAAAGTGGTGGTATGGCGGGAGTGGACGATGGCTCTTCAGAAATCCCCCCGGTGGAAAACCAAAACCCATAGGTACAGGGTTGCTAGGACACCCCGTCAATCTCCCCAAAAGTGGTCAAGTGGGTTAATGTAAGATTCAAGAATTTGTCAGAGATAAAAGGAGTTAGATTCATATATCCAAAGGTTATAATGATCAAAAGTGACACATACCATGATAACTGGACTAATTACCTCATGGAGCAAGAGCCTTCTCTGATACAAGACCAAGCCGATGGTGATGGATGTTGCTGCTACTGACAAGACGAATATGACAAAAGAAGAAAAGAATGGGCCCTCTAGGGCCATGCTCAGGTCAATCCTTCTCTTGGTACTCCATGTCTAGGACAGTGCGCCTCGAGACATGATCTCCTAGTTATCCCTAGAAATCAGGAACAACAAGACTAATGCTCATCTTAGTGGTTATTCATCATTGCATGTATCTTATGGGATTTTCCCAAATATCCAATTGTAGTGGCTCCTGATGATCTAGCCTCTCTGGCCTTCTCAATCGAACATTCTTGCTGGTAATGTGGCTCACCATATGTCCAACATCTAGTCTTAGGTCCAGTGCTCGTGGTCCTTGAGGTAGAATTTGTTGGTTTAACAACCTGTGATCCTGGTTTATTCTGTTGAACATGTTTAAATTGTTGTTGCGGTTAACTCTGCCACTGATGTGGTCCTTTATAAGAATTCCTCTGTTTAGGATCCTATCTTCATGGTGTTGTAAACACAGGTCCTCTAGGAATATCTCAATGCCCTATAGTATGTTTGGATGGTGCCTGATGTTGTTGCACTCTTGATGACATCTATCTAGTTCATCTAGAAGGAGTCATGCCTTGATCCCCACCATTCATCTCTTCCTCAACTATGAGGGCCTTCTGAACCGCATCATGCAAGGTCTGAGGCATTAGGATCCTCACCTTCACATGAATCTTGAAGTTAAGGCCAAACAAAAAAAAATTGACCTTTAACTTCTCTGTTTTCAGATGTGGAGCATACCTAAGTAGATCCATGAATCTGGCCTCATACTCTAGCACCATACAACCATTCTGTCATAAGGAGTTGAACTCCTTAAGTTGATGCTCAATGAATTCTTCGGAAAAATACCTCTCCCGAAACTGTTCCTCGAACAGTTCCCATGACACGTCTTCGACGACCATGTTTAGTTGAGGTAGGAGCATCTTCCACCATAGAAGAGCACTCCCCTTCAACTAAAATATCACCATGCATAATTTCATGTTGGAGGTGTAATCATGAAGTGTGAATCACATCACCATGTTTTCAAACCATTCCTCAACGGCTAAGTCATCCAAGGCACCCCAGAAATCGAGAAATTTCACCTTCTCGAGTTCTCTATGTATGTTACTACTTCCAGCTAAGGAACATTGTTAACCCTCATTGGGTGCACATTCTCTACCCTCATCTCTATCCAGGTGGTTGATCAATGCCTCTGACATCCTCTGGAAGGATCTCATCATACTTACTACATCTCCCACAACAATTTTCTCTTGGTCGACATTCTTCTCATCTTCCTGGGGGTTAGACCTTTTGGGTGTGGATGCTATCAGAGGTCTCACACCTCTTCCTCTAGCACCACGTCATTTACTTCCCCTACGTCCTCTAACCATGATTACGTGCAAGAGAAATTTCAGATTTTTATTATCCATCTAATTCAATTATTTCGTTTAACATAGCGGATGGTGTAACAGACCAATGTCATAGGGTTGAACTGACTATGATACCATATGTAACAGCCCTTATGTTATTTCATAACCAATTGATAACAATAAGAGATATTTATGTTTTCTTTTTCCTTAATACATTAATAAAACATCATTAGAAGAATTTAAACATCATATCAACATACTTCAGTCATACACAGTCTAATTCATTCATCTCATTTCACAACTACATTTAGATGCAATGCCAATGTATTAAAGATCTTCCATGTCCCATAATTATCACATAAAACAAGAGTAAAACATCAAGATCATTTAAGATCAACCAAAACCAGTTTCATCACACAACATCAATTCTTCTAATAGAATGAATCATCATGCAAGGCAATCAAGAATATCTACCCATCCAATCTACTTGCAAGGTTAGGACCTCCAAGACACATAATCAATGCTCAAGTCCAGAATTCATCATATTGATTTTGACCACTTAAGTTCTAAGGATTGGCCACTGTTCTGAGGAACAAGGAAGTATCTAATTCCTATAATTTCAGTCCAATCCAAACATCAATTATATTTACCACCATACTTAGCTATATTTTCTTCAACACAGAAAAATCTAGTCACATGATCACCATTTCATAACGCCCAATGCATGTTATTACAGTAATTCATCTTCTTATTCAATTTAAGGATAGGAATGATTCCATTAATATCTGGACATAAATTTATAGTAAAAACCAGAGACCATTAATAAGATGTCTATCATCATTATAGTTTCGACCTTATTAGGTTTACTAGAATAAGTGTGACCACCCTACATCGTACAACCAAGTAGTTAGATATTTGATCTATATCACAAGTTAAAATAGGAAAGGAACTGCAGAGAAAATCTCTTGACACAAGGTAGAAAACACAATTCTACTATGTACCTTGGTGAACCAACAAATACTATGAAGAAATAAACTTGTAACCGAAAGAAAGTCTATTCTAAGATTGAGAAAATAAGTTTTTGTAAGGAACCCAAAGTTACTCTTCTGGGTGTCACAATGCAACACATCTAGAGCCAACTCTAGAAGTACTTATACAGGACCCTTGAGAGCCCAAATTTTAGAATAAAAAAACATGGTAAGCACATAGACCCTCTCAATTTGGGCCTAGGTCTTAACCTTCGAAAGAACAAAGCTCATGAGAGACAGTGAAAACTTACACAGGGGAGGTGAAAAGAACAAACTCAACAATCAGAGATCATAGCTTAGTAGGGATGAACTACTGTGAACTAGAGTTCAATTTTTAAGGTAAGCTCAGGAGGAACAACGTGTGCAAGTTCAAGAGAGGAAACAAATAGCTTGAAATCCCTTCGAATAAAACTAGTGGAAGGGATTTGATCATGAGGATATCAGAATCCCCACGATCATTTGATCAGATGAAATATGTGCTCTCGTTAAAAACCAGAGACCTTCGAGCTTCGTCACTTCGGTAGATCTGAGTTATTAACCTTAAGAGAGCCTTGAAGTATGAAGTTATGAAGAGATCTACACCGTAGATCAATGAGTGATGTCTAGCCATTGGATCCACAGGAGTTCATCGATCTGGTAAGTTTGAGTTTTAGATGACTAAAGTATTCTAAGGAATAAAGACTCTTCCTTAGTGCACACCCCTTAGAAATATTCGTGAGCAACTGTCTCAGTTTGCCCTCACGACATCGTGGACCACCCAAACTAGGTAATCATTAACTTATAGTTTTGGTCACGACATGAGTGCTAGTAGGTCATGACAAGGATGCTTCCACACCTCTCTCGCAATATCTGGTTTCTGTGAAAGGCCCCTTTACTCCTTATGTGAGACGGATTATAAAGCATCACCAAGCCTACATCCACTGACAAAAATAGTTTCAAAAATCCATATACATAAATCATACTAAAATCCATCATACATCATATGTGCATAATAATGAAATACTCAAACAATACAATCCACTCCCTGACTCAATCAAGAGTCCAAGGAATACCTTTGATGCAACTGGCATCCATAACCTATCATGTGTCCTGCACACTCATGACGACTTGTCAAAAGCACCTGTCAACATATATATATATATATAATCAATCAACTGTAAAACCTCAACATCATCATGTATAACCCAAAATATGAATGAAATCACAGTGTTCCATACCTGGATTACTTGCAAGCAAGTGTCCTCAAAGAATAAGTCAATAATAGTATGCTCAGTAGAGAGGGATGTTACATTCTCATGAACCAACTGTCTCAAATAGTGAGCATGGATCTCAACATGCTTCATATTACTATGGGAAAAAATATTGTCAACAACCTATATGACACTCTAGATATCATATTAGATTATAGTCGTGGTATGAATAGGAAGGCCAAGTTATCCCAAAAGTTGGCGAATCCATAATGCTTTAGTACATGCTTGAAACATGTCATGATATTCTTCTTTTGTAGTATACAAAGAGACTACCTTTTGTTTCTTTCACAACCACACCAAAGGTCCAGTACTATAGAAAAACACAGAGCCATAAGTGGATTTTCGATCATCACTATCGCCAATCCATTCGGAGTCGGTGAAGCTGAATAGAAAATATGAACTTCGATAATATTTAATACCAAAATGCAGGGATGATTTTAAGGATGGAAATTTATTTTAAACTGTAGAAACCTTGGTGAATCTTACTAATCCTTCATATGACAACTATAAATGTTTGGCGATACTTTTGTAAAAATATTCAAATTTCTAAGTATTTTATGTAGTTTGTATAAATGTTTGGTGAATTTTAAGGTAAGATAATTTTATCCTATAAAATTTGGGTGAATCATGTTTAGAATAGCGAATTTGTTTTTGGGAAAAACCATGGAAAATTAGCCCCTGAATGAAATTTAGCCCCTAAAATCACCCCTGCCAAAATGAGTGGTACTTTTAAAATAGTGGACAATTTGTTTGACTACTTTCCAATGGATTTCTTTAGGGTCCTGCATAAACCGAGAAACCATACTAAAAACAAAGAATATGTCAGGTTGACTTTGAGTAAGATAAATAATACTGCCGACTAGTTGTCGATAGAGTGTAGCATCGACTACGATTGTTTGGCAGGTTTTGGTAAGATTTACTCCAGACTAAAAAGGAATAAAACAAGGCTTGCAATAAACCATCTTAAAACATGTCAACATAACCATCACATATTTATACTGAAAAATGAAAAAACCGTCATAAAGTAGTAATACTTGAAGACCCAAAAAATAATAAAAAGTACCATGATTTGTCATGTTAAAGGAATCAACAAGTTGTTTCTTCAATCTAAGGATGAGATCATTATTGTTGTTAGTATTAAGTAAGTCATCTACATATACAACAACAATCAATGTGTCTCCATTGGTTTGGAGTACATAAAAACTATGATCAGATTCACAACATTTGAAACCAAGTCAAAGAAAGAAACTATCGATCTTAGTATACCAAGCTCGGGGAGCTTGCTTCAAACCATAAAGTGACTATTTGAGTTGACATACCAAATTTGAATCTGTCACAAAACTAAATGGTTGTTCCATGGAAATTTCTTCAGATAGGTCTCCATGAAGAAGAGTACTCTTCACATGCATCTGATGGATTTTCCATCCAAAATGAGAAACAAGAGAAAAAATCAATCAAACAAAGTTCATCTTTGTGATAGGGGCAAAGGTTTTAGTGTAGTCAATTCCTTCTTGTCGAGAAAATCCCTTTGCGACGAGGCATGCATTATGGTGTTCAACAATACCTTCAAAGATAAATTTGGTCTTGTAGACCCATCGACACTTCACAATGTTATTTCCTTGTGTTACTAATTCCCAATTACGATTATTCGACAAAAAATCAATTTATGTCTACATAGCCTGCTCCCATTCAGGTCATCCTTTAATATCTAAGCATGTAACATGATCATAATTTTCAAGTACACAAGTCATCAAGGAAACACTGGCATGTTTCTTTTGACTTTGATTTTGTCATCCAGGGGAGGCATCTCCAACATCAACTCCAACAGATTTAATTGTATTGACAAACCATCTAGTTAGAAAAGAAATAGGTGAACTACGATTCACTTCAGAAGGTCAATGAAAATTCAGGGGATCTTCAGTCAACATGCCAATCAAGATAGAAGAAAAAAAACTAGTCAATTCATAGGTCGAAAGTCAAGTCGAAACATGGAAAAAATTTTACTACCCAACAGATGGACTAAAAAATGGAATAGGAGCACCAGTGTTAGAGACAACATCAAGGAGTTCATCCTATAGCAATATAGAAGAGGAATTCAACAACTTAATTCCAGAATACTTCTCATCAAACCGTAGATTTTGTCTGATAATGATTTTCCATTTGACAGGATCAAACAGTCGATAAGATTCTGATTCTTCAGAGTATCCCATCATGATGAAAACATGACTCTTTGCATCCAACTTGTTTTTTAAATCATCATGAATGTGAGCCCAAGAAACACATCTAAACACACATAGGTGGTTGACTGGAGGATTCTTCCCATACCATCATTTGAATGGAGTCATGTAGGGAACAACTTGAGTCGAGACACAATTGAGAAGATAATTTACATGGTGTAACACTTTATCCCAAAAGCAAGGAGGTAGGTCTTTAGCCTGCAAAAGAAATCTATCCATTTCAACCAACACCCAATTTTTTCATTCTACGATGCCATTTTGTTGAGGTGTGTGAGGAATCGACTGATGCCTATCAATACCATATCGAAGTATGTATTCTTCAAAAGTTTGATTAACGTACTCACAACCATTGTTTGATCTCAAGCATTTGATGGGTCGACCACATTGCTTCTCAACAAAGTCCTGAAACTCCTTGAACTTTTCAAAGACAAGGTTCTGTTATTTAGGAAAAATACCCATGTAAAATGAGAGAAATCATCAACGAAAATAAAAATATACTTTGCACCTGCCAGAGAAGGTAGATTGATGTAAAAAACATCATTGTGAACCAGTTAAAGTATGTTTTGTGCTTGCCACACTTTTCCTAATTTGAATGGTGCCTGATGATGCTTCCCAAGAACACAATGCTTACAAACTCCTTTAGGGAGAAACACCTTTGGCGGACCAACAATGATATTCTGAGTTACCAATGCTTGCAAAATTTAGAAATTTAAGTGCCCAAGTCACTCATGCCAAATTCAACTTCTCTCGTCGATGTGAGAAACAAGTGTAGTCGATTTGGTTTTAGGTCAAGTCATGTCACGAAACTTGTACAAACTGTCCATCAAGTCGAGAACCTGCCAATGAAAATCGACTGTTACCTCCAACCATTCCAGTTGTAGTAACAATTTACTATTTTTCCTATCTCTCCCAAAGGTTGAGTAGATTTTGATGCTTTTTGTAATCTCCCATGAACTTTAAAAAATAATCCTTAAACCCTTTGACATGATGCCACTTGTCATTTTTTTTTCTATAATTTACAAACTTGTGAAGGGGATTAGATCATTGTTTCTTTAGTCAATATGTATCCACATCTTCTCATTAGATCCACCATTTCTAAAGTTCTACTCATATCTCCAAATTTTGCAAATCCATAAATTATGGTGGTAAAGTTCATGGTGATGGTCTTGATCAAGAGTTCTAATGGCATGGTCTATGTTACCAAGTTTACAAAATCCATTTGAAATAATGTTATAAGATAAAAAATCAGGCTTGAAACCTTCTCTCATCATCTCTTTTAAAATAAAATGGAAATGACATTTGCATAGTCATTTGATTGCACATATCCATTAATTGACATTGAATACATCTTTGTGTTGTGTTTTATACCATAAGCATCCATTCCCTTACTCATCTCCATTTCTTTAGAATCCTATCACCTTTGGTATAGAGATGCATAAGACACCCATAGATGATAACCGAAGTCTCCATGCTTATAATACTTGGTGACAAACCCTTCTCTAATTAAATGAACTCTTTGTCTCATTAAAAATTTCCACATAGTTCTATAATGGGATTTCATGTCAATTATCTTACCAAGAATATATTTTATATCCTCTACATTTTCTAAAGGATTATGAAGTGCCTAATAGACCTCATTTATGCAAACAAAGTAAAGGAGGATGTGTGACCTGGGCCCGATCTACTATTGGGAGAGAAAAGTTTGTGGAATGATATTCAAATGATATATAATGAGAATTATCTATCACACACATCAACTGAATTGAGTTGTAGTTGTTTGTTTATGTGCCAGGGAGTACATTTGAAAAAGTGGACACATGAAGATTTCACAATAGACGTAAATATGTATAGTGAACTGTAAACTCTGCAAGAAAGGAATCCCACACCTTTAGACATGCAATAGTCAATTTATCTTAAATGAAAGCTATCTTATCTAGAGTTTCCAGAACTTTGGGAGGATGATATCGATTTGTCCTTTTCGTGTTGCTCATTTTGATCGAATTTGAAGGTACTCTTGTAGTAGATGTCATATATGTTAAGTGAAAAAAAGAGACAGTCAAGTAACCTGGATTTGGCACCTTCAACTTCTTTTGTTTAGTGCTAATAAAAATCTAGTGGCATGTTTCCTAACATCGAAAGAGGGGGCTTATGTGATTAATCATCTCCATAAATATGATTGCACTATTTCATGATGTCCTTGGGAGGAGATAGAGTGACAAAATTTTATCTTCATTAACACAATCAAACTTTTGGAGTTGTTTAGCTGCAATGATGAGAGAATGAATGACATAAACAAGCTAAGACATTGCAACCATTCAATAAATTATTTGAGTTATTCTATGATTATCATTTCCCATCTTCCATAAAAAGGTCAAAATAAGCAAGTAATCCTTGGGATCCATCTTCCACTATCTGGTCATAACTAGCTACCCTAACAGATACACCTTCCATTATCTGGTCATGACTAGCTACCCCTACAGATTCACATCTTTGACTACCTCCAGGAAATGCACCTTCAAGTCATAACCCATCTGAACCGCTTAGGGATTATGTAATTTTAGAAACTACTTCAAGAGGAGCTGTGATCATCTTTACATCACATAATGGGTAAGCTATCCGATGTTTAAGTAATCTTGCACCAAATAAGTATGCATGTGGTTCATCATAGATATTAAATTTAGTGCCTAGAAAATCAGAGCTTAGTTTTCATACATAATTATCACTGCCTTGGTCAATCTCTGTTCGGAATATTCAAATATCTATATTGTCAAAAGGTCCCTTATGCAATACATATATTTTTATTCCTATATGCAAAATTATGAGAATTGTGGTTGAGGATTTTAACACTAGATACATGGAAAAAAGTATGGTTCAAACTCTAGCATTGTGGTTGAGGATTTCAACACTATTTTGGTAAACTCAGAGAAAAAGGGAGGTAATATAGTTCATGACCCCATGAGAGAAAGAATGGAGGAATTAATTTCTTATTGGGATTTTTCAGATGTAAAACCAGCCAAAGGAAAGTATACTTGGAGTAACAAAAGAGTGAATCCAAGTTTCATTGCGGTTCATTTGGATAGGTTTCTCATTCATAGTGATTTTTAATCTCTAATTATATTATCTCTTCTAAAATTATACCTTTTGTTGTCTTCGATCATAAGCCTATTGGTCTAACCTTTGAACCCTTAGAAAATTTTGGGCCCATTACTTTTATATTTAACCCTCTCTGGCTTCAAAAGGAGGAAGTTCTAGCTCTTGTAGATGATACTTGGAAGAAAACAAGAGATAGAAACACTTATTTCTTTCACAAGAACACTAAATCATAGGGGCATACGAATATAATTAAAATAATGTACTTAGAAAGAGGGTATAAAATAGAATATTTCACATAAGTGAAAGAAGCAGCTAGGCAACACTTTGAAGAACTTTATGCAACAGAGGAAGAAGAAGATAGAGAAAAAACCAAAGAAATCATGGAACACATTGAATAGACTATGAACATATTGGTTTTTGTTGTAGAGTATTTTTTGAGCATGGGCATGTAGAAACTTCCTCTCTGAAGGTAAAGGATTTTCAATATAATAGGCAGAAGAATAACAAATATTATTGTTGGAAATCCCAATCTAGGTGCAACAACCCACAAACTACACCTAACAAGAAACTTTGGCCTCAACCTAGAGTGAAGAATACATCCCAAAATGGAGGTGCCTACCCTTTCATCCAACACAAAATGGGCCATTATCTTATTAGGGAGGAAGGATCAACCTTCAACATAACCTATGAGTTGAATTTTGGATCCACTCAAGGGCACGAGGAGAGAGATCCACAAAGGGAGAATGTCACATTTGGGCACAAGGTCCCGCGACCATATGGATTTTCACAAGGGGTATATAGCATGTAGGTAGATTTGGGAGTCCTATGGTCATACAACCATATGGTCTCTCATGGGAATGGTTGCTTGGACGCTTTAATTCTTAGAAGGGTGGATCAGATTCTTTTGTACTTAGAGGGAGATCACTTGTTCCCAGAATGATTTGGTTGTCGATTTGTATGTGGATACCAAGACCCAGATGGTTGAGATGACTTAGGATGTGTAGGTTGTGGGCATTTCAAAGGAACTAGAAATAGTTTCAAAGGAAACACTACCCAGCGTAGAAAATGTTGGGGGGGGGGGCTAAAATTGCAGAATTAAAATGGCTTGAAATAAAATGACATGAACCAAATAAAACTTTTGTAATAACTTGCATGCAACTACTACATGAACTTGTAAAGTACTATAGAAATGAGAATATCATAGAAAATAGGGTTATTTTCATTCCCTTGAGTGGGACCTACTCAAGGTCTCTACAAGAACCCTTGGTGAAACCATAAGTTCTCGAAAATGTAGTCTCCTTATTAAGAAATTTAACTCATGAAAACAGTGTGTCCTCTACAATTTGAATTCACTATCATAATTATGAAAGTATTATTCCAGAGACAGACTATGTACCAATCATTAGATCAAAACCTCAAGCATGCTTAAATTCATATAAAATAAAAATTAAGCCAACGTATATCACATAAACTCATAAACTCAATTACTCATAAAATTCAATATGCATGGGGAGATAAATGGTTCTAGAAACATGCCAAAGTAGATTTGTAGGTGCAATATTTCAACGGTTAATCAAAATATGTTTATGTGTTTATATATTATTGCATATCGACTTATAAAATTACTTATATCTCAAAAATATACTGATAGGTCACAACCTAGCGACACACCAAATTGATGTATGAGACCCGCTTGTTTGTGGGACAATGAATAGACCCTCTATGCATCCCACAAACATAGGGGATCTCATAAATTAATTTTATTCTAGTAATGTCCTAGAAATTATGAATATCTTAACAATAATCAAAATTGTATCTTTACATTTCTATGTCTCCATAAGTTCTACATTAAGTTCTATACTTTAAAAAACACGTAAAAACCCTTACCTTATCACTGTCCTTTCACCAGATCCATTATCCCATACAACTTGATAATATTTGTCTACGAGATGAATTTCCATCACCAATACATGCATGAATCATTAAAGACAAATTCTTTATATGAGTAAATAATATATAAGCAAATAAACAA
>SNQJ01S0203810.1:0-11353 GCA_010110895.2 Picea sitchensis
GAGACTTTTTGATGCAGGGTTTTGAAGGGACAATTTGTAAATTTTGGTCTTTTCTCATGTTTTGATGGGCATTTTTGCCATGTTTTTGAGAGGAATTTGATGGATCATGCTTGAATCTAAGCAAGGAGGTCTTTCACAGCAGATCTGAAGCATGTTATGTAACAACAAAGAGAAATTGTAAGAGAAATTTGAGCATTTTAAAGAGCAATAAAGAGGTTCTCCACTTGGAAGTGGGCCCGGAGACGTAGCCAACGATTGGTGAACTCCGTTATCAACTTCTTGTCTCTATTTCTCATTTTGTTGTTGTTGTTCTATTATCTTAAATTACAACATGGATATGAATGGTTGATATCTTTATTCATTAATAAGCATCAAGTAAAAGTCACATTTGATATTCCACAAACAAGATAATAAGTTTATGTATTTCACATTCTTATCGATATGATGCATAAATTACATTAAACTAACTTGCAATTTATCAGTAATACCTTTGTTTTTGGATCATACATGGCATCACCTAGGGGTGCCACATGTCACCCATTATTAGGCGCAAGTGGCCACCCAAAATGTCAAATTATCATGCCACATGTCAGTACCTGAGTGGTGCCATGTTGACATGTTGACGTCATCTATGCACAGTCAATTGTTGACATCAACAATACAGATGATGATATCACCCTTTACTTTGACTAGTTTGACCGGAACTTTGTTTGGCCATAATTTCTGTGTCCCGACTCCGTTTGAGGTGTCATTTTCACCTTTGGAAATATTACGATGAGCACTTTGAATTGATGTTGTATTTTGCTGAGATTTGCAGACTTTGATTTTTTTCCCTTTTAGATCCTCCTAGATCATTCCTCCCCACAAAGAAGGTTTTGGGCCTCCAAAATCCTCATCAATCAACTCGGAGGTGAGGTAATTTCTCCCTCACTTTCTCTTTCTCAATCCACCATGCTTTACTTAGATGTCTTTCCTTCAGACCCACTTGAAGATATTCTACATCACCTCTGCATGAATTACTCTTTCTTCTGTCGGGGATGATATCTTCCTTCAAATTGTCTAAGTGCTCAGGAGAAAACACATCCACTAAATGTACTGAAACACTCTCTTATTTATCCATGTTCATTGGAGGCTCTAAAAGTCTAATGTATACAACTAAGTATATTTTCATATTCAGTGGTGAATTTTGAAAGGCGTTTGTGCCAATTCTCTCCAAGATGGTGAAGAGTGCAAGCGACATATACTATATATGATTAACCCATAACTTGGGATGTTTGTTGTGGTAACCTTGAAGCACCTGAGCCATTGTTTTGTTAAAAACCTATGTCTATATGTTGGTCTATGGATGGAAAGTAATACTCCTCTTCATCTTGGTGTCCATCATTCTCCACAAAATCTTTCCAAGGAATTGAGTATCTTGATTCAAGATAATGGGTGTGGGATGTCCAAAGTGGATCCATACATGTTGAAAGAAAAGATGAGTAATTCACTCAAAAGTGATCTAACTTTTACATAGCATCAAGACACGTATCTTTCCAAACCTATCCACTACTACATGCAAGTATTCATGATCCATTTTTGACATAGGAAACCCCCCTAAAAAATCCAAGGAGATACTCTTCCAAGGATGAGAAGGAACATGGGGTGGTGTTTACATCCCCAATTTTCTATTAGTGGGATTAAAAATGCACATCACATACCTTTTACAATCATGGTTACAATTACATTCATTTGAGGAAAACATAACCTGAACAAATACATTACAATCCTCTCTACCCCAAAATGCCCAAATACAAGAGAAGTTTAAGATTCTCCAATTACATGCATTTTCACAATGGTAAGAATACATGGTTTACACAAGTGGTAAAATAGTTTGTCCTGCAACCAAAATATTTTCACCTGCAAGCCATGGATTAGCCTCTCAAATACATCTTTGAAGACTTCATTAATAACATATTTTTCAACATAGCTAACATAAACATTCTTAAAAAAAACAGATGAAAAAATAGGAGGTTTAAAAAGTATATGTGCTCTCATGGAATTTTCACTAGTACTAGTTTCAACCTTGAATGGTTATCGAAGGTCTGATAGAGCTAGTATTTGTGCGGGTTGATATTTTCTACCAAAGTGTCGAAGGCCTTTTTCTGTCCTCCTCCCCAGTGAAAGAACTATCTCATCTCAAGCATTTAATTTTCATGTAAAGGATTAAGAGAATCAAGAGCATTAGACTTATCAGGCTCTTTGGTTTTTACAATCGTAAGCACCAGGTTCTTACAAGTATTTATAGATTTTTTATTTGACCTGCACTAATAAGTGATGGGTTAGATTCCATACTGTGAGCTCTAACAATATACTCCACTCCATCTTTTGTGAGATGGTATTTGTTCTCTTTCCAGAAGAAGATTTCTTTTATGTCATAAAGATAAGGACTACCTAACACAATACCACAGATATCCAAAGGAACCACATCGAAATCAACCTCATCTACAAAATTAGAAGAAATGAAAAACCTCAATCTACGCTGACTCGTAACATAAAGTTTTTCATTATTATGTACCAAACCAAGTTGGTAAGGTTTCTGGTGAGGTGTTGTCATTATTCCCAATTTCCTTATAATCTCTTCAGATATCAAGTTAACTTGTGAGCCCGGATCAAACAAAGTTTCCATTTTTGTGTGCTTTGTCACTACTGTTTTTTGGAATAATTAACTTCTTCTTTAATCATTTTCAAGAGATGGAATTTTAGTACTTGAACTATCATGCAAGGAAACTTTACCTTGTAATCCAACTGTTGTGATATTTTCCTCATCTCCTGAGTCAGAACCTAGGTCTTATTGCGTAGTAGCAACAATTTTCTACTTCCTTTGGCCACCAAATTTCTTCAATCCTAACTCTGGATGTAGCTTCCAAAAATTCTCATCATCGTTCCCATATTTCTAGCAATGAGTGAAAAATGATTTTTCTCCCTTTTTCTTTGTTGTAGCTATCCTCTTATCCTTTCCTTTGCCTTTCATTTTGAAATGGTCTTCTGAATGCTTGTAATCTTCCTGTACATTCTTTCCCCTGCTTTCAAGGTGAGTGGCTTGCACACACACTTCATCAAAGTTTGCGAGTTTAAACAATAATAATTTATGTCAAATATAACTATGAAGTGCACCAATATACTTCATCAAAGTTTCATGAGAATCTAAAGGAATATTCAATGCACACACTTATTTCCTAGACTCCTCTGTGAAACTCTAAACACTCTCACCTTTACCATGTCTTAGATTTTTCCATTCCATCATGGATTTTTGAACATAACCAAATCAATAAAATTGATTTTTCAGCATAGATGTAAAAACAAAGTCACTAACTTAATGACAACTGTGACCTCAAAACGAGAACTCTGGCCCAAAAAACCCATATTTTTGCATAAAAAACATCAAAATCAACCCCCAAATACAAAAGTGGTGCTACTAGTAGCACCATTTTTTTAAACGGGGTAAAAATTACAACATTTTTCAAACATGGCCTTCAAAAATAAGACAGTAGCTCAGTAAAACCTTAAAATCAACACCTAAAAAAAAAGATGTTTTTGAATTTTTTTTTTCAAAACATTACAATTTTAAATAATTTGAAATCATATTTTTATCACTTGGTACCATTAAAAACAAAACCTCAAAATCAATCATCAAATTGTAAAAGCGCTGCTACTGGTAGCACCCATTCTAAAATTGGGGATGGAAATGACACATTTTTATAAAGTGGTAAAAGAACTCATCATTATTCTAAACAAAGTCATAAAATCAACCCTTAAATGTTTACTTTTTAAATCTTATTATCACTCAAAGCACACGGTAATACATAATGCCATGAAAATATCATAATATACTTTAAAAATTCAACGTCACTTTTTAATAACTTTTTTTATTTTTAATAAAAAAAATTAAATACAAGTTACATTGAATGAAACATAAATTATTTCTTAAAAGTACTGTTATATTGTCCATATTCAAAACATATGAGCTAAGAAATTTTATTATATTATCCATAATAAAAAACATATAATTCATAATACATAAAAAAGATTCATAACTTCATGTAAGTTTAGTGCTAATTTCTAGTTACCATACAAACATCATATGGATAAAAAATGCATAAAATGTTTCATACACTTATTCAGATTGACTCATGGTTTTTGAAATACCATCAAAGTTTACATTGTCTTCAGATGAATGATTGGATGAAGATGTAGATGATCCACACTCTTCTCTATTGTTGATGAATGCACCATCCGAGTCTACATGCATGCCCAACATTTCAGATGTCAAATGCCTTTTAGATCTACAACTAGGTTCAACAGACTCCCATCTTGCATTTATTTTTTGTGGAAACAACCTCTTTATAGTCTTCGTTGTCTTGGAGTGAAGAGTTCATCTCTTTGTCAAATTGAAGTCATAAACAAGTCTATCAACATCATGCAATTTTAAGAGGTCAGTGCGACGACGAGTTGTATTTTGACCCTTTCTATTGACATGTTTCTCAACCACCATGTTTTCCTTGTATGCACCATTCAATGGGTGTGTACTTGTTGCATACCAATGAACTTCAATTGAAATAACATAATCATTTTCTTTCTCAATCTTTATAACCTTTCCAATCCAGAACGGATAACCATGTGGATCTTCAGTCGCTAAAACTGCAGTCATGCTACCCTCCTTAATATCTTGTACTGAACCCTTGTAAAGGTATTCCATGGCTTCACGTTGTTCATGTGACCTTCACGTTGTTCATGTGACCTTCACGAACCAATTGTTGTGCCTGAGATATGATCACTTTTATGATGGTTATTATACTCTTTTGCCACATGTACATATGTGTTTTTCATCTTTTGAAGGAGGTTTTTGAAGAATTTTATGATAAAATAGTATGATCGACATAAGGTATGTATGATTCATGTTTAATGATTGTATCGAGTATAATTCATCATGTTTTTACACTTCCAAGGATCTGATTCATGTTTTTGATGTTATAGGGAGAAAATGTACTATGTTTTTGCTTCTGTCACTTGATCCAGCACTCCTTCCAGTACACGTTCCGGTATCTGATCCGACACTCCGTCCAACACCTCTTCCTGCACAAAAACGGAGGGAGATTTGGCGGTTATGGTATTGGCAACCACTGGGGGGCGAATAAGAGACACGGGTTTTTCTCGTGCTTATCCCTTCCAGCTACTAAACTCTTGACAACTCAATTTTGGGTTGTTATGGTGAGTGATTATTGGCTTTCTCTGTTTCGGCAATTAGGACACCATTAATGAAAATTTCCAATTTTAGAAGTGGTATGAACCTCCTGTAGTCAACCACTTGGTATGTAAACATTATAAATACCACCGTGGTGGTCAGATAATTGTTAAGCAGTAGAAGAAGTCGTGTGTTAGAGACAAAAATGATTTTGGCTCTGTTTTTGCATTTTTCAATTGCCAGAATTGTATAAAACTGTGTTTCTGCGTTTTAATGGTGAATTCATTTTGTTGAGTTCATGGTGTGCATTTGAGAAGTAACCACGACCTTCTGGGGGGCCCACCAACAGTCTCGTAACTATCTTTGTGTTGTTTATGCGTTTCATAGTTTAGTTGTTCTTTTTATTTTCTGTACATGCATTTCTATTTTGTTAATTAGTTTGTTGTTATAATTTAATTTGCTTTGACTCTCTTTTGCAGGTTAGTATGATGAATTGTGTTAGCATGCATTAATCTCGTAGTTAGGAATGGATTTGAAAACTCCTAGACTAACCCCATGTGT
Organism: Picea sitchensis; assembly: GCA_010110895.2. Lineage (NCBI taxonomy): Eukaryota > Viridiplantae > Streptophyta > Pinopsida > Pinales > Pinaceae > Picea > Picea sitchensis. Next base: position 5,786 of record SNQJ01S0203810.1, read on the forward strand.
AGTTAAATACTAGATTATATTTTTATTTATGATTTTAGAATCAAGTTTAAAACAGAGTTTTGAATAGCATAGAATAGCGTTTTAATTTGGGTTTTAATTGACAAGGATTTGATGGATAGATAGAGTTAATTCCAGTTTTTAATGATAGATTGTCTATTTCAGTTTTATATAGATCTTGCTTACTTAGTTGTTGATTAATGTAGTTGTTAGTTTACTTTTTAAATGTCATGCTTTAATTTCTATTTTTACTCATTTCTTTATTGCAATTTGAATTGTTAGAGTAGATATAGCATAGTTTTCAATTTATGTAATTTTCTTTCTAGAATTAAATTGCAATTGTATTTCTTAGTTAATGGTTGAGTTTAGGTATGAATTTTGCTTATGTAGTGTAGAAGTATAATGATGATCTCGTTATGTTGTTGATGGTTCATATATGAATATGCAGGGTATCTAACAATGCTTTTGTCATGGCTAAACTCTCCTTGGATTGTTTAATCCATACCTTTCACTTTGCCATTGAGATTAATGTTGAGCTTATACCGCTTGAATTGTCCTTTGTTGTCAAGTGTCACCGAGATATCATCTGACACTGAAGACATTCACACAACCACCAACATTATATTTGAATTGTCATAGGTTAAAAGATAGTTTTCCTGTTTTCGTAGATTAAAGATAGTTTCTTGCTTTCATAGATTATAAGAGATAGTTTTCTTGCTTTCATAGATATAGTTTCTTCTTTCATAGATTAGAATAAAGTTTTATTGCTGCTGTAGGATAGATAGACTTTGATTTGATAGATTAGATAGTAGTTTTCTTATTATAGATTAAGCATTAGTTGGTAGTTCTTCTTGCTTTCAATAAAACAAATTTCCTTTCATGCATTAGAAATAGTTTTGCATTAAGCATTTAGTCCACTTGCCTCTTACGCTAGATAGTTGTTCAATGAGAAGTTTTACTTTGATTACTTGTAGTAGTTAGTTGCCTTTGCTTACTTGTCTATTTGATTTAGTAGGTTAGATAGTCGTCTTTTGCTTTCGTAGGTTAGTTAGGTGTCTTTACTTACTTGTCTATTGCTTTAGTAGGTTAGTTAGGTGTCTTTGATTTCTTGTCTATTTTCTTTAATAGGTTAGATAGGTATTTTTTCTTGCTTGTTTATTTATTTTCTTTCATAGGGTAGTTTCTCATTGAATGTAGCTTGGCAAGATAAAATAGTTTGTTTTTGTTAGTTGCTCATTATTATGCTTAGTAGTTTTCCTCTGCTTATTGTTGAACTAGTTTTCTTTGAATAGGGTTTTTGACTTTCTTTTCTTAGGACTATCCATCGATCCTTGGCCCAAAAGTACTTAGGTTACCTATTTTCAATTTGCTTAGTAGGGTTTGCTCGTTAGATAGCTTTTCTTAAGTAGATTAGCCTTAGATAGCTACCTTCATTAGTTAGACTATAGTCCTACCAGACCTTCTACCTTTGGGATATATTTTTCTACAACTCTAAGTTTACTTACCCCAGGTTGACAATTTAATTGAGGTTTTTAGTGTATTTTTAGTGCATATAGAACACCCATCATTTTTGGCGCCATTGCTGGGGAGTTGTCTAAAGGCAAGAATTAGTTAGGAAATAGATCATCCTTAGACCTTAGCATTAGATTGGTGGTGAGGGAGCTTTAAGACGAGAGGTAAGAACCTGCGCATTTGCTATAGCAGGTTTCCCCAAACCCAATGGTAGTTTTTATTTTTGTTTTTGTTTACTTTCATGAAATAGATCTAGAAACCAGATGGTAGCTTTCCTCTTTTGTTTTTACTTTCTTTCATGAATAGGCCTAGAGACCCACAAGGTAGATACATTAAATGAAAATCATACCTTTCAACTAAGGTTCCTTCCAATCTCTTTGGGGGAAGGAGTGTTCCAGTCATAAACTCCGCAGACTAATACCAAAAGACAGAATTTAGCTCAACCCAAAGAGCTAAAACAGTCTCTAAAGAGACTGAAATAGGGAGCACTGTAGAACAAGAAATTGAAGCATCAATAATAGTGGGATAGGAGGCAAGACCACTCGAGCCTTCCGCAGAATGAAACAATACAACCTTTGTTTTCTTACCACCATCAGGAGATCCTAACTTTGTTGACATCATCTTTGTGTGAACCAAGTTTTATCAAATGACAAGATGAATTCAGAAGAAACCATTAGCCTGAGGGAACTTTCTCAAATCCTAGCAGCAGTCGGGATTTTTTCTTTTCAGGAAGAATGCATCTTGACAATAGCCAAGAACTTGTCTACCTCTCTGAAAATATTATAAGAGTCAAGGTCCTATGAGCTAAAAAATAATTTTCCTTGCCAAAATGCGAAGGAATCTAAAAAATTATGGACTACATCTAGTGGAGAGCAATCATTAAGACCTAAGATTGAGAAGTTCCCAACATCCACATCAACAGATCCTTTATATACTTCAGAAATCAATGATGAAGGAGAGCATAGAAATTACCGTTGATGAACATCAAGATTACATTGAAATTTGGTTTCAAGAGGTCATCGGGCCACAATACTATTCTCTTCTTCAACACCTTCTGAGGCCCAAACAAGTAGGTTGGTTGGTTCTTCATATCCAGGTAATCACTGCAGTAACTTTTTCATACATGGATATGAGTATGTTTCTTATCTTGCTCTACACATGGTTGCATTGGAAGAGTTCTTACACTTGAATAAATATTTCCCCTTTCTGTTTAGGTAGGGTAGGATAGTAAATAAAAGTTGCATGTTTTTAGTTTAGCTTAGAGTCTAATGCAGCCTCATTTTACATTTTCTTTTAATAAAATAACTATGAGATACATGTTCCAGTGACTTGATCTCATTAGTCTTTGATATTTTAGAGTGTGTTTTTTTTTTCTAGGGACTTTTGTAGGTATTTATTTCACCAAGAGTAGACAATTTCAAGGAAATATAAAAGAAGGATTCGTCTTCGAAACATTTCTATACTTGAACCTTGTTGTCTGCTAAGCATCAAATGAATATTGATTTACTGTAATTAGCCATATTTTTGCAAGAATTCTCATTTTTAGGCATTCTAAAGCAGTTGCTCTTGAAAATCTTCACCAATGTATAAGAAGTGATGCCATAACTATCAAGCCTAGAGGTATCTCGTACAGTTTTTCCAAGAAACCTGAGTAAGTGATTCAAGTGTCTTTATCAAAGAGTAACAAGGAAGTATAATTAGCGGTTAGTCATGGAAACATCACAATAAATACAAAGGAAGAAAGTAAGTTGAGCCTAGAGATACCTTTCTATTCTTTCTCAATGGTGCCATCCACTAAACACTAAATAGCTTGATTATATCATATCTTTAGATAGGCCATGTCTTCTTAAGTACCCCTTACATTGGGACAATCACTAAGTAATATAACGAAAAGTCATACTATAACATAAATACCATCCCAATTGAAAAAAAAGAGAAAGAAAAAGTTGTTTTAAGAGTTGTTCCCCCATCATATTGCATAAGAAATCTTATACTAAAATATTAAAGGATGGAGGGTCAGTCTTTGAGGGTTTAAGAGGCTAACTCGCTGGGATACTGAAGAGGTCTATTGGCAACAAGTATCGACCTGTGGTATGACTAGGTAAACCCGTCAGAGTACTGAACATGCTTGTTGGCAGCGGGGCATTCTACCTAGCGAGGATGATAATCTGACAAAAAAAATAAATAATAAATTTAAACTTGTCCTGATGTACAACATTACTTGTAGACAAAGCTAACATGAAGTATGTATGGTTAAGCTAAGGTTAATGAACTCCATAAACTTGCCATTGGGAAATGACTCTAAGACTATCTTGAAACTCTCTTGCCTACCCCTTCTTATCATTAAATAGGATCTCTTATCCTATAGGTGGGGCCATCTTCTAATCGTCTCGTCAGACCAATCTGTGAAATTTTATCTTTACACTTGACATACTATAAATCTTCGGCTATTGGGGGATACTGACTAGTTTCCTATACTTTTGATTAGGTCTGGGCGAGGGGTTCATGAGATGAAAAATGATCATTGCCTAGAGAAATAAAGCTTTGCAAGATTTTTTGTATTATTTTCATGATACAGGTTATTACATCAACAGTCATTTTATCTTGAAGTGCTAAACTCCTGTGTGCTATAAATTGTTGTATATGTCCTTAACATACCACTATGTTGGTTTATTTTTTGTTACATTCTATTCATTGTAGGTTTGACATTACATTTTTGTTATAGGTTGTTCATTATAGGTTTGACATTACATGTTCTATGCAAGTGGATTGAGTGAGCATGGTGGAAAAATCAACAACAATGGAACACTCTTAGCCTATCTCAACTCCTATTCACTATGTTCGTGGCCTCTGAGGAATCAATTGCCTCAGCCACAAAGATCCCAAGAGTTGGAGACCACTGATTTAAACACCACCAGTTTCCAAGATCAAGATATAATAGGGTTTTCAAAACTGAATTTCAGAACATCCCTAGAGCTAAGGGATACTCCAAGGAGTGGATAAAAGAGGAGCTAATGAACCCTCTCATAGTCATCACTAGTTGATTACATGTGAAGGTAGATATTCCGTCTTTAAAGCCTGTCACTTTCAATCATTAGCTCACTTTAAGTTCAATAAGCCATTGTAACTTTCCCTTTTACTTCTTAAAGAGTTTTGAGAAAATGTCTTCCCAAGTGAGGAACGATGTCACCAATCCTCATAACAACCTATTTCACCACATCCTTATCAAACTGGTTGTCTTAGCCGAGTTGGAAAAATAGGAGAAAACATGGGATGAGTTCATTTACCAATTTTCAAACCCTCATCTTACAATCAAGACTAGCAAGAAGAATCTTGATCTAGGGACTATTACTCCACCCAAACCCTCATGCTCAAGCTATTCCTTTACCGGACCAAAAGTCCAAGAAACTTGTTGATACCCCTGCAGCCTCATCGAGAAAAAAGACCAAGAAGCCTATTTCTAATTCATGGCACGAGGACATGCCATATCTTCGGTCTGGGGGGAGTTTTCCTGAGCTAAAAATGCTAAGCATTGCCCATTTGTATAGCAAACCTATGAGAAGAGGATGTAGGATTTCTGTCAAAATTATGTCATACTGTCTTTTTACAATGTCTTGGGATATTATATCAACATTTGTTTGTATTGGTATGCTAAATTTTATAATCCTGACATCATTGTGTGTGTTATAAGCTACTGTGCATTTTTTTTTTATGCTATAGAAGACTTCTTATACTTAACTACTCTTTGTGATAAATACAGAGCGATTACAACTCCTAAATACTTACTGTCATCTGTATTCCAAGCTTATGAAAATAGGATCAGTGGTTTGAATTGTTACATATTATGACAGGCAATAAAAATTCTCCTGTTCACCATGCCTACTAGTACAAACCAAGACTTTTCTTAGTATCTGTCAGTTCTGTTAGTCACCAGTGATTACATTTACTCTTTCATGTGATTGATAGGGTTATTAGGTCAAATTGTTATATTTTCAAAATAAAATTATCAAATAAAAATTGACATATCTTGGTTGTAAAATTTTCATTGGTTTGTCTACG
>SNQJ01S0203811.1:0-16629 GCA_010110895.2 Picea sitchensis
AGGAAAGTGGGGCCAAGTGACCTAGAAGATGTTTTTAAGGAAGCTACTTGGAGAGTATAAATAAGAGGCAAGGCTCTCTCATTTGAATTACACTTGAGAATATTGAATATATATAGGTTTCTGAGGTATACAAATGATATCTAAGCCAAAATTCTAAGTAAAGTGAAGAAATGAAGGCCGAAATGCAAGGACGGATAAATTCTTTTGATGGTGCTTTCTAAGGTATGTTATTTTTAGGTCATCTCACCATTTTCACTATAACTTTTTTTATATAATGATTCAGATCCTGAAATTGCTATGAAAGTGAGAAAACATATCCAAGTATCTGTGGCTACAAATTCAAGTTGTGGGTCGTTGTATTTTGGGAGTTACACTCTGTGGAAAATAGGGTTTGTGGCCAGTCCTGAAACTAGTCAAAATCAGGTGTTTCTGGTAAAAACGTCATAACTTCTTCATAACAGATCCAAATTTAGTAATCCCAAATGTTTTGGTTAGGTTACCATTTTTAGTATATTGTGTAATATTTTCATATAATTTCATCAAATATTTTGTGCGGGGCACACTCTACAAGGTCGCTCTCTAGAATAAGCCAGAATTCAAGAAGGTATGTCATTTTTGCTATAACTCCTTTTGTGAGAGGTTCCAAGTAGTGCCAATTGGAGGAATTGTATAAAACACATTGAAGAAAATTTTGTATCAGTTTAAGATATTTATACATTACAGGTTTGTTGGCAGCCAATTTACATTTTTCCATTGTCTTATAAGCTGCCCACACCAATGTTTTGCAAACATCAATTTTTCGTCGCAATTTTCAAATAAACATCCACACATTTGCCTTCATTTTGTTTTCACAACTGTAAGCGTGAAAAATTGGTCTTTCGAAGTCGCATTAGAATCATTACTGAACTGTCGTTATCCTTCTTGTCGATATGCCTATTGAGCTTATATTTCACTTATCATTATGCAGCTGGCAAGACCTTTGGATCTCCACTCATTGGGCATTCTTTCACTGATTATGTATGTCATTTCATTAAATTGTGATGCATTGGAAGTTGGATTTATAGGTTATTTGATCAAATTACTTTGCACAATATTTTCATAAGATATATAGGTGTTATGGTTAAACCTTGATATTTTTCGTTTGATATGACACCTAGTTCAAAACGCATTGATACCTCGCTTAAACTCTTGATATGAATTGATACAATGCATGTCACATTGGTTAAACATTGGTATTGATTTCAATTTGTATGGTTGGTTATAAAACTATGGCATAACTTTGATTGCGCGCGTTGGTTTATACACTTACCATTGATTTCATTGGTCGGGCAAGTGACATGATTTTTAAAACTATACAATAGTGGGTTGAACAACTATAAGTCGGTGGTTGTACCTTGGCAATAACTATTATGCATGGCAGATATAAGCTCCACCACCTTCGCATGATGACATTAATATCTATCCCTTATCCTTGTTTCACCTCTGTTAGCTCGGGTAACCCTTCGTGCACTCTGCTCCTGTGTATGCTATGATCCAAACCCTGACTTGTTCACCGTGTGCTCGGTCCCATGGCACCGGTGGTGCGAATCAAGACGAACGGTAGCCAAGCCTTGCTATTGTTCGACAATGCACAGAAGGACTTAGAGGACAACGGTTGGCTCACCTTTGTACAACAATTTGACGGTTTTAATTTATTTGTGGCACAACAGTTCGCTCTAACTTTTGATGGCTGTAGAGACAAGGTGGGCGACATTCAATTGGAAATCAATGAGGAGTTTATTAGTTCTACTACAGGGTTACCATCCTCAGGCCAACGTTGGTTTAAAAATTCTAAGGTCAAGGAGGTTCCATGGCAGCTACTGTTCGTCTCGCGAAAGGTCACATCTTGTGACAAAGGTATGCCCATCTCTGCGCTTAAACCACAATGGCATGATATTCTGATGGTGGTCAAACAATTCGTGACCTGTGAAGTTCGATATGGACTCGTTTTTCTCTACCACCTACATTTGTTAATGAATTTTATGGGATACCCATTGAATATGCCCTTTTATTTCTAGCGTAGCCTATATAAAATGTCGAAAAGGTTTAAAAGGGAGAAGGCCGATAGTAGCCTGTTCCACCATGGACTAATAAGACTTATCATTGTTCATCACTTAAGTCTCCATGGTGATAGCTGGCAAGATTTTATCGCTCGAAATGGTTTTGATGATACAGACCCTGTCCAGGTTGACAAGCCTATGATTAATGAAGCTAAGGTCGGGCCACCCGTGCCCTTCCATGTCCTACTGCCCTCTCCTAAGCCTTCGAACGACCCCGATATTGACTTACCCGACGCTATAACTGAGAAGGTTGAGGCTATAAAAAATCATGTGAGCAAAAAGATTAGAGGTAACCCTACTGTTGATGGAAAAGGAAAGAAAAATGCTCGGCTTATCTCGAGAATGGCTAGAAATAAGCCTAAACCTAGTTTTGAGCAGAAGCCCATAGTCCTTAGTGAGGATTCAGACTCTGACATAGAACGTTTCCTAGCTAGTGAGTACCCTTACTCACAGGGTCTGTGCTCTGAGCCACCCTATGACTTCGTTTCGAATATTCCCCCTTGCCTAAGAAACAATCCCAGTTACCCAGGGATCAAATTACCTAACGAAACCCTCAGCAATGTAACCAAACCCTCTCCTACACTTTCGAAGCCCGGACAATCGTCCTGTGACCAATGTGATGTGTGGTTGGAACGATACTATTTAGACGTTCCTGTGCTTCAATCGAAAATCAAATCATTGGAAAACCAAGTTGCAGTGTTGACCAGCCAAAGGGACAAGCTTCAAGCAACTGATAGGAAGTAGAGGACTACTGGTTCCATCATTTTTCGGAATGTTGAAACGGCTATAGCCGTTGTCAACTCCAAAATGTCATGATCAAGCCGTATGCTCGTCATACAGGTATGAATTTTGATATCGTTTTAGTTTTGTGAATGACCAGGATTAATATAATGATTTGAATTTGGTTTTCAAATAACTCTGTCTATCATTCGAAATGGCTCTGTCATAATGTGTTCATCCTGTACATTGTTTTTGCTTTGCTAAAAATAAATGAAATTTCGATCTGGATACACAATTTGCTAATACCCAGTTTAGCCAATGATAGATTTTCATCAGATTTCATTCGTTTGTCTGTTAAGTTAACGAAATCGATGGTTTTCTTTCAAGTGAAGTTGTTTATATCCAATTTGAATAGGAAGTTTTTCATGTTGAATTTAGAGCACAATCATGTTTGATTTGGTATAAGTTTGTTATGGTTAGATTATATCGACTCTAATTCAGTTTGTATGCCGTGATTTTGGAACAACTTCGTGAGTTTAAATTGATATAATATTCTAAATCAGGAATACAACTCTGATTGACAATGATTTGGAAAGAACAACTATGTTTTTCATGAAAACAATGTTTTCATTCAAGCCTGTGCAAACACGCCCTAATCGTGGAACGGTTTTTGATTCACGACAACTATGTTAAACCCCAGTTGTTTGATTCGCTTGATTGGATTGTTGTGTATCTTCAGTTAGCATGATTGATTTTATGAGTTGTATTCGTATCAACAATAGACTTGATTGCAACTCTGTTTATTTTTAATTTTCAAACGAGTTTGTTAACTCAGACAGACTTATGTCATTTTTGTCAAATTCGTATGAGGAAATTCGGGTAATAGTCGTTTCAAAATGTATTCAAGAAATGATTTCGTGAATGATTTTGTCTGCCCCAATTTGCAATAACGAACGATCGGATAATTCTTACGAACTCTGTTACCAACTGATTGATCTCATTATGATTTCGTTTGTGAATATTTACACACCAGTTTTGATTTAACTCGCTCATGGCATGGATCGTTTGTTATACAGTTATGTTGACTTGAAAATAATCTTGTTTGGATGCGATCATCTTTCCTGTTGATGAGGCAACATAGCAATTGCCTATGATTTGTTTTAATTATATCGATTTTAATTTGATACGAAACGATTTCAGTACTGTTCGATATGATTTTGTTCACCCGACTTTATGGCAACAAACGAAACAGAGTACACCTATCTCTGTAGTCATTTGATTGATCTTGGTATTGTTTGATTTCAAAATGATATAACAATTTCAACTTGAGTGATTCGTTTTCAAATAGCTATTGGATGTTATTTGAATTTAATTCTTTAAAGATTTGAATTGATTTTAATGTTGATTCTGTGTCTTATTTAGACCAGCTACAAAATCGCAAGATTCTGTAGCTAGTCTATAGATTTAGATTTCTATCATTTCCTTTAACAAAATATCCTCCTAACTTGTTCATTTTTGCCCCTTTTCAGGTACATCCAAATTGCATTGGACATACTGGACAGTCTAGGAGATATTTGTGTGTTTTAGTTTTATTTTAGGTTCCTAGTTTAGTCAGACTTGGGATATCTTCCCAGATTTTATGTAAACAGTTTTGATAACTTCCACAGGGATGTTTTACCCTGTGGAAGGTCTTTAAATACTTATTATTTTTGTAATAAGGAGCATCCTCACTTGTGGGAGAACCAGGCTATGGATTTCTAATATAAACTGAGACAAAAGTTGATATTTTGCTACAGCTTTCGCTTTTCAATATATCAATCTTTTGTTTCAAGTTTATGCATGTCATTCGCAGTTGATTATAGACTACTTTAGCTATCATAGTTTATTGCAGAATGATATGATTTAATTAATGTGCTATCCATATCTGTTTTCTTTCAATACTTAAAAAATACAGCAATTACTTTGTTCAGTTAATGAATGATAGATTTCTCTTCTTCGTCAATTGAATTATTTTGTATAAGTCTTTGCATACAGGTTTATCTAACTGTGAAGATTTATAAATCATATGATTTTTGTAATTTTTATGTCTTGTTTGTCCTGTAATTATATTAAAGAGCACTGCAGCTATCGTTTACGAGAAGCTCATGGATAATTCGGTGTGGTTTTCCTCCCTCCGATCAGCTAAGACAATCATCATACACAGGACAAATCTGGAGCGTTTCTCCAGGTTAGTTTATGATTTATTTGGTTAATTTGTTAGTATAATTTAAGTAGTTTAGTTAGATATATGTTAGTTAGATTTATAGTTAGAATTAGTATATTAGTTGTTTAGTTTAGTTAGTCTTTTTTGTTTTATTTCTTGTTCATAAAATTATAAAATCAACAAAAATTATCTCTCTTTGTCTTAGGGCATAATGCAAATGAATTTTTTCAGGTTTTATTCAAATCTATAAATTGTAGATATTGTACATTTTGTGAATAAGTTATATTTCCGTTAATAGTTAGATATATAATTAGTTAGAGTTAGTATAGTATTAGATAGTAGATTGTATATAGAATAGTTAGTTTAGTTTATTAGTTTGTTTTATTTATTTTTAGTTAGATTAGTTTATTAGTTTGTTTAATAGTTAGCTTTAGTTAGATTAGTTAGTTTAGAGTAGTTTTTTCTTTTTTTTTTTGTTTTCTTAGGACCTTAGATCGGCTAACGGAGCCGCTAAACCCGTCAGGGTGGTTCATCCCAAACGGCTTGGGTTATTAGACAACCCTGGACTGGTTCCACTCTTGCAGTTGACGAAAAGTCAATTTCGTCCGTCAACAAATGGTGCTAGAAGGAGGGCCTGAATTTAATTAATGGCACGAGGTGGTCGCAAGACTCCTCCACCACCTAATCGCTCACCTATAGTGACTAGAATCCATTCAAATGATAATATTTCCCTTCAAACAACAACTACTTCAATCGACGATCCATAGATCACAGTTGAGCCAACAACCCCTAATCGTACAAGTGGTGACATACAAAAGATTGTCCGCCAATCTCTTATAAAAACACATAGTGCCTTAGCCCGTTTGAGGCAACCTAACCGTCCGTGGGGCCAACCTTTGTATTTCTTCGATATCAGAGAACAATTAGGTGACACTAGTCTCACTGTGAATCCTTCAGATCCAATCTCAAATCCTGTTGCAAGAGGATATGGGATACCTCCTTCACCACCTCCATCATCTCCTTCCTCTTATGAAGGAGATTCCTCTGACGAAGGCAATTCTCCTTCTCAGCCTTCCACACCCACTACACCAATGGAAAATCATAACAACCCTGCTAGACCCTGGCTTGATCAAGATGCCGTAGTTGTACCTGGAGCTCAACATCCTTTACCTAAACACCCAGAGAAATGGCTTCCCAAGTTTGATCCTGACTCAAAACATATCGTTGAAGATCACATTAAAAGGTTTATGTTAGCCATAAGACTCTGCAATGTCGAACATGAAGATGTTGTTTGTAGGTTGTTCCCCTATACTTTCAAGGGAAATGCCTCCACATGGTAATTTTCCCAACAACCCCATACCATTGTGTCTTGGGAAAAGTTCGAGTCATGCTTTTTGGAAAATTTCGGAGATGGTAAACCTCCGGAGGTTCTAGTCATGGACTTTTCTAGCCTAAGAATGAACCCAAAATAAAAAGTTAAAGACTTTAATCAAAGATTCCCAACACTTAAAAACCAAATCCCTGTGGATTCCATGCCTGCTGAGAGTCTTATAATAGCATACTACACTAAAGCTTTGCATCAAAGTATAGCTATTTGGGTTAAACGATCCAAGAAAGCCACGTTGTTAGAGGCCTTCGAGGAGGCCAGCCAGATTGAAAAAGACATACTTAGTCTTAAAGACTCTACTAGCAACGAAACTGAAACTAGTGCTTCTTCCAAAAAGAAGATCGAAATCCTCCCCAGACCCACTCAAAGTAAAACACAACCTGAAAGATCTAATTTAGAAAACTTAACTAAAGTTGTTCAAAAACTATAAAATCAAGTTATAGACTTGAAAAGGTCGACCGAAGAAGCTTCCTCAAGCAAAGGACCTTACAAAACCCCGTTCTGGAATCCCTTTCCCACCAACCGACCTAACCCAACCACCGAAGGCCTTAATCTAGAAAGTCTGCAATGTGCCCTTCAAACAATTCTAGAAGCCCAAGATAACTTGATGCCTCCTGAGATCCCTGAGTAGGTAGTTGAACCAGAAACAGTTCAAGAATAAGAATCTTCTCCAAACATTTTTGGACACTTCTCGGATAGCATCTTTCAAGCTAACCTCGATACAGTTCATCCTTATAATACCAGGAGTAAGACATCAAACAAACCTTCTACCGAAAACACTACAACTTCGCCTCCAAAGCAGTCTAAATCAGCTGAGACTAAACAAAGTAATGTGAACCCCAACTTATATTATGATGTTGTTGAAGATCTTAAAAATTTAAGGGATAACATTTCTATTTATGAGTTATTGAAATTTCCATTTTTGCTACAAAAAATGTTACAGAATATCTCGGAGAATGGCAAAAATGGTAATCCTAATGGTAACAAGGTTGTGCAGAACAAAGTTCCCCAGAAGACTTCCACTAAAAACCATCTTGATCCTCAAGATAAAGGGAGCCTTCCTGTAAGCAATGTAAATACGTAAATAATGTAGATAAAGTAGCCTTAGAAACTGCGAGTAAAAATCCACAAGCTACTACTCTTAGTACTCGCAAAAATGTACCTCCTTTCCTATTAACTTTCGAGATATTTAATAGAAACGTGCACAATTGTATGATAGACTCAGGAGCATCATCCAATGTGATGCCTTGGTCTGTTTGCCAAAAGATTAACGATGAAGTTGAACCCTCGACTTTAAAAATCATACAACTTGATCGGACAAATGTCAAAGTTATAGGCAAACTAAAGAATGTGCTTATTAGATTATCATCTAACCCCAAGGTTCATCAAGTTATTGATATAATTGTTGTGGATATTCCAGAAGTGTATGGTCTTTTTTTAAGCAGGGACTGGTCGGAACAGCTACATGGCTATTTCGCAACAGATTGGTCCCATCTATGGCTTCCAGAAAATGGCAAGCCTAATAAAATAAAAGTAAATCATGAGCGCTACCTTAAGTTCACGGTCACAGATTTGAATGATCCCAACGAACTGTATACACCTCCTGCTGATTCAACCGAAGTACAAGGGATGGACACCTTCTTCGGCAATTTCATGGTCGAGGCTTCACCTATCACCAATCCAGAACAACAGTCTGATATTGTAGCATATATGCAACCAACAACTTCCATGCAAAGGTCCCATGTACCCCAGGCAAATCAAATTTGGTCTTTGTATTTCGACAGGTCAAAGTCCAAAGAAGGAACTAGAGCAGGCTGCATCATTATCGATCCGGCAGGTAACAAAACATTGATTGCGTGTAGGTTGGAATTTGAATGTACTAACAACACTGCAGAATATGAGGCTTTACTGCAAGGTCTCAGAAAGGCTTTGGACATGAACATTCAAAATTTAACCATTTTTGGTGACTCTGAAATAGTGGTTAGACAGGTAAGAGACTCTATCCACTGTCTGTCTCCGCATCTCAAAAGCTATCAGTCTGAGGTATGGAATTTAATGAATAAATTTTCTGCTTTCAATATAAATTCTATTCCTAGATTGAATAACTCTGAAGCAGATTTATTAGCTAATGTAGCTTCTAAACTTCTTCCTGAAGAAGGCTTGTCTCCAGGTGCATTCTCCGTTGAGCTGTTGTTCCAGCCATCCGTTCCCGACAACATCACGAACTGGAGAGTATTTGACGACGATCAGCAGATTATTAACTTTCTGCACATGGAAGAAACCTTTCAAGGAGCGGTGATAGACGAACACACACACAATGACAATTTGCGCGATTTCACAGTAATACCAGATCTGAGAACTCATGAATCTTCATCGGATATGGTAAACTCGATCCCTAAATCTGTAGTTATATTAGAGAAGTTTTATGATTTTCAAGATAAATTTAAAAAGACGGTCAACTGTAAAACCAATAGTTCCTCATTATCTTATGAAAAGGTGAACTTAGGAACTAATGAAAATCCTCAGTGCATTAATCTAGGGGTAGGATGTTCTCAACATGAAAAAGCTGCATTTATTAAATTGTTCAGAGAATTTAAAGATGTCTTTGCGTGGACGTATGATGACCTTAAAACTTTCAACCCTAACATCATACAACATGTCATTCCGACGAAGCCCCAAACCTTACCCTTTCAACAAAAACTAAGGAAAATGCACCCCAAGCTCGAACCGACTGTTCAAAAAGAATTGAATAAGCTCATAAATGCTAAGATAAATTTTCCTGTTAGGCACACTCAATGGGTTTATAACCTTGTCCCAGTCTGGAAGAAAAGTGGGGAAATCCGACTTTGCGTCGATTTCTGAAACCTTAATAGAGCATCTGATAAAGACAATTATCATGTCCCGCCCATGGAACAGATCCTTCAACAGGTATCTGGTTCTGAGAGGCTATCCTTACTGGATGGTTTCTTGGGATACAACCAAGTCCTGATATCCCCACCAGACCAACTTAAAACTACCTTCCGTACTCCGTGGGGCACTTATGCTTATCGTAAAATTCCCTTTGGATTGATTAATACTAGTGCTACTTTTCAGAGAGAAATGAACATTGCTTTCCGAGGCTTAATCAATCAGTCCATCGTAGTTTACTTAGATGATGTGACTGTATTTTCTAAAATCAAAAACGATCATCTAGCTCACTTACGAGCCATCCTACTGCGATGTCATAAATACGGAATCTCCTTGAATCCTAAAAAATCCATCTTTGCAGTAGAACAGGGTAAACTCTTGGGATTCATTGTGTCTAGTGAAGGGATGATTATTGACCCCAAAAGGACTCAAGTCATCGTGAAACTCCCCCCTCCTACATCCAAAAAGTCTATGCAGTCTTTCTTAGGCCATATTAACTTTGTGAGAAGATTTGTCCCCAGTTTCTCTGAAATGGTCAGGCCTTTACAGAATTTGATTAAGAAAGACACCCAATATCACTGGGGACCCCTATAAAATCAAGATTTTAATGTAATAAAGAAGGCCATAATAGACTCTCTGTCTCTCATGAGCCTAGATTTTTCTCAAGACTTTACACTCTACACTTTTTCTTCTGACCGTTCCTATGCCATCGTCCTAACCCAAAAGAATGCCAAGAAAAATGAAGTACCCATTGCCTTTATGAGCTCTACTTTCAAAGGCGTTGAACTTAATTACCCAGTGGTAGATCAAAAAGCCTACGTTGTTTTCAAAGAAGTTAAGCACTTTCGGTCCTATCTTTTGAAGTCTAGGACAAAAGTTATTGTCCCCTACCCAGTCGTAAGGAACCTGTTAGTGCAGAAGGAACTAGGTGAAAAGAGGGCCAACTGGGTCACCTCTTTGCAGGAGTATGACTTAGAAATCACCTCATCTCAGATAGTGAGAGGCCAAAGGTTATGCAAGTTAGTTGTTGATTCAGCAGTAGGACAACAAGAAGAAAGCGATACGTCAAACCAAGGACAACGCGATCAAAGTCTAATCTGTTGCGCGCAAACCCCTGTCAGTCCTTGGTACGATGATATAAGATTATGTATTGAACGTGGGTCAACCCCCCGTCACCTGGACCCCGCTAAAAGAAGAGAGTTGAGATTAAAATCCGCCTCCTTTCATCTGGTTAATGGTATCTTGTTTCGTCAGAGTTTTGACGGCGTACTGATGCGTTGTCTTGAAAAGGATGAAGCAGAAAAAGTCTTGCTAGAGTTGCATGCAGGAGAAGCTGGTGGTCATTTTGGTGGTGACACCACTGCTCATAAGGTTTTAAGAGCCAATTATTACTGGCCCACACTTTTTAGAGATGCCCATGCCTTGTGTCGTAAATGCATCATCTGTCAGAAAGCATCAGGGCGGTTACAAAAACCACTCTTTCCTTTGCAGCCCGATTCAGTAGATTCTCCTTTTCAGCAGTGGGGCCTTGATATCATAGGTCCAATAAACCCCCCATCCTCACAATAGCACACGTTTATTGTGACAGCCACAGATTACTTTACCCGATGGTCTGAAGTTGTTGTGTTAAGAACTGTCAACACCAGTCAGGTAATTGTCTTTCTAAATTCGAATATTATCACTCGTTTCGGTATCCCTGACTGTTTAGTATTCGATAATGCTTCTTAATTTTCCTCTCTTGAGATGAGCGAGTTCACTTTGGAAAAAGGAATTAAGCTGAAGTATTCTGCTAGCTATTACGTGCAGGGCAACGGATTGGCAGAATCGACAAACAAGAACTTGATCAAAATCAAGAGAACGGTGGTTGAAAATCACAAAAATTGGCACAACGCACTAGTAAACGCACTGTGGGCTGACAAGGTAACACCAAAAGTTGTTGTAGGTAACTCCCCCTTTTTTCTTGTTTATGGCAGAGAAGCAATTCTGCCACCTCACATTCTTCTTCCTTCACTTCAATTGTCACAGAAAGTCCAAGAAGGAGATTGTCCCCCTTTAGAAAACCGAATTAACACTTTGATGAAGCTAGAAGAGGTAAGATCCCAAGCTAAACGTAAGTTAGATTAGCATCAACTATTGGTTAAAAGCTAGTTCGATTCTAATTCCGCTTCTGATAGGAATTTTGAAGTAGGTGATCTCGTCTTGAAGTGGGACAAACCACACGAGGGAAAGGGTGAGCACACAAAAATTCAAAATTTGTGGCTTGGACCGTTTTTAATTGCAAAATCTTGAAGGGCAGCCTGACACCTACCCGGTGAATGGTCAGGCCTTGAAAAGATACTTTGCTTGATAACTACCCTTGTATATCATGTACATATTTTGCTTTTGTTTGCTTTTTCATTTGTTTTTTGTTTTTGATTTGAATTTATCAATTTGTGTTTTCTTGGAAATACACATACCTGTACACTGAGCTATTCAGACAAAGACAATAGAAAATTCCTTTGCTAAAATAACTGCTAAGAAAAAGGTATAAACATCAATGGTATATTTCTGAAATTTATATCTATGTTGGAAAAATCTAATGTTTGAAAGAAGATGATTGATTTCGATCTCTGAGTAAATCTTGTCGTGATCATCTATTATATTTTTACGTTGTCCCTATTCCGTAAAGGAATGACTCAGAGGATGTCTCCCTGCCTTAGGAAGTTGTTTTTGTAAATGAAACATCTCTAGATCTAAATAAAGGACAGTTCTAAAAAATTCTGATGAGGTCCGAAAAAATATGTTAAAATATCATGATTTTCAGCGCCACCCCACTCGACTATGTATCTATAAAAAACAAAACAAAATAAATTATTAGAAGAGTTGTGGGAAGTGCTTGTAAACCCACCGGGATGCTGAACAGGTCTGTTGGTAGTGGGTAAATGCATGCATGACGCCAAGACAACTTCGTCGGGGTACTGAACAGGCCCGCTGGCAGCGAAGCAATGTCAGGTATATGAAAATTTGCAAATAAGAATCCTCTTAATGTCCTTTATTCTGATCCAGAACTTCTTAGTAGGATACAGATGTCAGAGTGGGTTAAATGGAAACCTTGTCGAGGCTATGGACGCCTGCTGGCAATAGTGGCTCTGTCAACAGTATTGGAGATTTTATCTTTAATATCATAACTCGCTGGTCTTGAGACTGTTATCTGTTTTCATCTTTTAAAACACTGCTGGAATAGTTGGTTAATGATGATGTTTATATGATTTTCTGGTTGTTGTTTTTGAGTTGGAATTATCTTTATTGTCCTAATCTGAATTTGTTCCCTTTGGCAGAGATAACTACTTCTACCAGTGTGTCACCATTGTTGGCAACCAATTTACAGTTTTCCATTATCTTATAAGCTGCCCACACCAATGTTTTGCAAACATCATTTTTTTGTCGCAATTTTCAAATAAACGACACTTCTATTTTTGCGACATCCACACATTTGCCTTCGTTTTGTTTTCACGAATGTAAGCGTGAAAACTTGGTCTTTCGAAGTCGCATTAGAATCATTACTGAATTGTCGTTATCCTTCTTGTCGATATGCCTATTGAGCTTATATTTCACTTATCATTATGCAGCTGGCAAGACCTTTGGATCTCCACTCATTGGGAATTCTTTCACTGATTATGTATGTCGTTTCATTAAATTGCGATGCATTGGCAGTTGGATTTATAGGTTATTTGATCAAATTACTTTGTACATTGTTTTCATAAGATATATAGGTGTTATGGTTAAACCTTGATATTTTTCGTTTGATATGACACCTAGTTCAAAACGCATTGGTACCTCGCTTAAACTCTTGATATGAATTGATACAATGCATGTCACATTGGTTAAACATTGGTATTGATTTCAATTTGTATGGTTTGTTATAAAACTATGGCATAACTTTGATTCCGCGCGTTGGTTTATACACTTACCATTGATTTCATTGGTCGGGCAAGTGACATGATTTTTAAAACTATACAATAGTGGGTTGAACAACTATAAGCTGGCGGTTGTACCTTGGCAATAACTATTATGCATGGAAGAGATAAGCTCCACCACCTTCACACGATGACATTAATATCTATCCCTTATCCTTGTTTCACCTCTGTTAGCTCAGGTAACCCTTCGTGCACTCCACTCCTGTGTATGCTATGATCCAAACCCTAGCTCGTTCACCGTGTGCTCGGTCCCATGGCACCGATGGTGCGAATCGAGCCAAACGGTAGCCAAGCCTTGCTACTGTTCGACAATGCACAGAAGGAATTAGAGGACAACGATTGGCTCACCTTTGTACAACGATTTGAGGGTTTTAATTTATTTGTGGCACAACAGTTCGCTCTGAATTTTGATGGTTGTAGAGCCAAGGTGGGCGACATTCAATTGGAAATCAATGAGGAGTTTATTAGTTCTTCTACAGGGTTACCATTCTCAGGCCAGCGTTGGTTTAAAAATTCTAAGGTCGAGGAGGTGCCATGGCCGCTACTGTTCGTCTCGCGAAAGGTCACATCTTGTGATAGAGGTATGCCCATCTCTACGCTTAAACCACGATGGCATGATATTCTGATGGTGGTCAAACAATTCGTGACCTGTGAGGGTCGATATGGACTCGTTTTTCTCTACCACCTGCGTTTGTTAGTGAATTTTATGGGATACCCATTGAATATACCCTTTTATTTCCAGCGTAGCCTATATAAAATGTCGAAAAGGTTTAAAAGGGAGAAGCTCAATAGTATCCTGTTCCACCATCGACCAATCAAACTTATCATTGTTCATCACTTAAGTCTCCACGGTGATAGCTGGTGAGATTTTATCACTCGAAATGGTTTTGATGATACCGACCCTATCCAGGTTGACAAGCCTGTGATTAATGAAGCTAAGGTCGGGCCACCCGTTCCCTTTCATGTCCTACTGCCCTCTCCTAAGCCTTCGGTCAACCCCGATATTGACTTACCCGACGCTATAACTGAGAAGGTTGAGGCTATAAAAAATCCTGTGAGCAAAAATATTAGAGGTAACACTACTATTGATGGAAAAGGAAAGAAAAATGCTCAGCTTATCTCGAGAATGGCTAGAAATAATCCTAAACCTAGTGTTGAGCAGAAGCCCATAGTCCTTAGTGAGGATTCAGACTCTGACATAGAACATTTCCTAGCTAGTGAGTACCCTTACTCATAGGGTCTGTGCTCTGAGCCACCCTATGACTTTGTTTCGAATCTTCCCCCTTGCCTAAGAAACAATCCCAATTACCCAGGGATCAAACTACCTGACGAAACCCTCAGCAATGTAACCAAACCCTCACCTGCACTTTCGAAGCCCGGACAGTCATCTTGTGACCAATGTGATGTGTGGTTGGAATGATACTATTTAGACGTTCCTGCGCTTCAATCGAAAACCAAATCGTTGGAAAACCAAGTTGCAGTGTTGACCAGCCAAAGGGACAAGCTTCAAGCAACTGATAGGAAGCATAGGACTACTGGTTCCATCGTTTTTCGGAATGTTGAAATGGATACAACCATTGTCAACTCCAAAATGTCATGATCAAGCCGTCTGCTCGTCATACAGGTATGAATTTTGATATCGTTTTAGTTTTGTGAATGACCAGGATTAATATAATGATTTGAATTTGGTTTTCAAATAACTCTGTCTATCATTCGAAATGGCTCTGTCATAATGTGTTCATCCTCTACATTGTTTTCGCTTTGCTAAAAATAAATGAAATTTCGATTTGGATACACGATTTGCTAATACCCAGTTTAGCCACTGATAGATTTTCATCAAATTTGATTCGTTTGTCTGTTAAGTTAACGAAATCGATGGTTTTCTTTCAAGTGAAGTTGTTTATATCCAATTTGAACAGGAAGTTTTTCATTCTGAATTTAGTGCACGATCATGTTTGATTTGGTATAAGTTCGTTATGGTTAGATTATATCGACTCTAATTCAGTTTGTATGTCGTGATTTTGGAACAACTTCGTGAGTTTAAATTGATATAATCTTCTAAATTGGGAATACAACTCTGATTGAAAATGATTTGGAAAGAACAACTCTGTTTTTCATGAAAACAATGTTTTCATTCAAGCCTGTGCAAACACGCCCGAATCGTGGAACGGTTTTTTATTCACGACAACTATGTTAAACCCCGGCTGTTTGATTCGCTTGATTGGATTGTTGTGTATCTTCAGTTAGCATGATTGATTTTATGAGTTGTATTCGTATCAACAATAGACTTGATTGCAGCTCTGTTAATTTTTAATTTTCAAATGAGTTTGTTAACTCAGACCGACTTATGTCATTTTTGTCAAATTCGTATGAGGAAATTCGAGTAATAGTCATTTCAAAATGTATTCAAGAAATGATTTCGTGAATGATTTTGTCTGCCCCAATTTGCAATAACGAACGATCGGATAATTCTTACGAACTCTGTTACCAACTGATTGATCTCATTATGATTTCGTCTGTGAATATTTACGCGCCAGTTTTGATTTAACTCGCTCATGGCATGGATCGTTTGTTATACAGTTATGTTGACTTGAAAATAATCTTGTTTGGATGCGATCGTGTTTCTTGTTGATGAGGCAGCATAGCAATTGCCTATGATTTGTTTTAATTATATCGATTTTAATTTGATACGAAACGATTTCATTACTGTTCGATATGATTTTGTTCACCCGACTTTATGGAAACAAACGAAACAAAGTACACCTATCTTTGTAGTCATTTGATTGATCTTGGTCTTGTTTGATTTCAAAATGATATAACAATTTCAACTTGAGTGATTTGTTTTCAAATAGCTATTGGATGTTAGTTGAATTTAATTCTTTAATGATTTGAATTGATTTTAATGTTGATTCTGTCTTATTTAGACCAGCTACAGAATCGCAAGATTCTGTAGCTAGTCTATAGATTTAGATTTCTATCATTCCCTTTAACAAAATATCCTCCTAACTTGTTCATTTTTGCCCCTTTTCAGGTACATCCGAATTGCATTGGACATGTTGGATAGTCTAGGAGATATTTGTGTGTTTTAGTTTTATTTTAGGTTCCTAGTTTAGTCAGACTTGGGATATCTTCCCAGATTTTATGTAAATAGTTTTGATAACTTCCACAGGGATGTTTTACCCTGTGGAAGGTCTTTAAATACTTATTATTTTTGTAATAAGGAGCATCCTCACTTGTGGGAGAACCAAGCTATGGATTTCTAATACAAACTGAGACAGAAGTTGATGTTTTGCTACAGCTTTCTCTTTTCAATATATCAATCTTTTGTTTCAAGTTTATGCATGTCATTTGCAGTTG
>SNQJ01S0203813.1:0-16628 GCA_010110895.2 Picea sitchensis
CATATGTATGATATTGTAAATATTGTAACCATTACTTATCATATAAAGAAAAAGAGGTTTTTACCCTGTATGGGTTTCCTCAGGAAATATCTGTCTCTGTGTTTCTCACATATGTGAATGATGGTGAAAGTACGATTGTTTATTTCCATACATTATTGTGATCATCATTTAGTGTCTCTACAAAGAGTTTAAAAGAACCATAAATGTTTAAGCATGGAAACAACTGATTCACCCCCCCCTCTCAGTTGTCTAACAATATATTTTGTTGCGCGAAATTTCCCTTGCCTCTGGTAAAATCTGTTGTATTTTGGTTCTCCCCATCCAATTAGGGATATCAATATCATTAACCATGAATAATTAAATTATGATCCTAAATCCCGTGTGTCCTTTCAATCCTCCAATAACAAGCTTAGAAGATATGGATCCTCTTAGCACTACAAAATGACCCAGGTTTAAATTTTTTTATGCTTTGGCCCAACATCAAAATTTCACAACATTTTTACCCTATTTTAAATGAGTTTTGCTCCAGAAGTTTCAAATTAGCTCCAATTATGTTTACAATTTGGTGTTATGGCTTTTGAGCCCTTGGTATATATTCAAGTTTTTAAATGTTTTGTTGGGTTTGTTAATGTCCTTGCGTAAAACATAAAATAATGGTCCTTAAAGCCAATTGGATTACAAGTCAAAGCTCCAGAGGAAATCAAAAGTGGCATGTTGACTATCCAAATTCACCGAACAAATGTCGCACTCGAAAGCTTGGTAAATGTTGGCACCCTAATATTTTCATACCAATTTGTGAGCCTATTCGCTCATTCTGCATTGTTATGGCACTTTTGCAGCGCTAGTGAAATAGATCATTTCGTAGCACTCATTTCGTAGGGACCATGAGAAGTCAATTGATGGAACTATTTTGGTCAACAAAGCAAAGGTTTAAAGGGAAAATATTTTAGGGGATTTCGGGTTGTCTGATTGGTTTTTCTACCTTTCGAGTTTCTGTTGAGTCTTCTAAGTCTTTTAAGGGATTCTTGTCACCTTCATCTACCATACGAGTTCTTCGTGCCCTATAAGACTGTCTGTTTTTTTTTTAAGGAAGTACATAGGTGTACGCGCCCTGCTTTAGGTCAGTCCACATACATACGCACCCTGCTTTAGGTCAGCCCGCGTACATATGCGCCTTACTTAGTAAACAACCCACGTACATATGCAGGTTGTTGAAGCAACATTAGCGTATCTGGTTCAAGAATTTTTTTGAAAAAGAGGCAGCCAACCTCTTTCTTGATTAGGGTTTATACTTCTCAGGGTTTCTTGACAGAGTTCAGAGTCTCTATTTTTATAGACATAGCTTGGGTTAGATTTCATTTTACTTGTCTTCTTGATCTTCTTGTGTTTCCTAGCATTTTTTGCTTATTTTTAGCTTGGATTTTAAGAAAAATGAGTTGCATTCATCAGTATTCATCAGTCTCTTTTAGAATAACCATCCTTTTCCCATATAAAAGGAGGTGTTGGGGTCTCATTTTAAATCTATACATAAGAACAATGAAACTCTTCCCATTTCACATCCCCTCCTTGCCCAAGTTATTGTATCCCTTTTGTGAGAATTGCTTATGCATTTTCCCCATTAGCTCTTCTTCCTCCATCAGAACCCATTCACTTCCCAAGAAGAGATCAAAAGGTTGAGAGGAGAAGCCATACAAATGTGCACTTGGATCCTCGTGAAGAGGTGCCCAGACCAGGTTCATGGAGGAGTAGCTAGCTTTGATTGTAAAGGTATAATAATTGAGTTATTAATAAAATAATTGCTTTTCTTGTCCCAACTCATGATGTATTGAATGCTTTTATTGGTTTATGTTTTGACATTCTAACATCTAACCCTAATTTGTATATGGAATAACATGCTTGTCATTTGTTGTTTGTGAATCTTTGGATGCAGGTCAACCCTGGGAGGAGGCGTGCAACCAAAAAATCTTACAAGTGCAAGGGGATCATTACCAGACATGGAGTAGAGGTATAGTTACCCGATCTCCCTCATATTTGTTTTCTTGTACGAGTTTTGGTATGTTTGGAGTAGTTTAGAGAAGTAGTTGACTTTTAGACGGTTAATTGATTTGCCTAGATTCTGAACCCTGGTGTAGTCATAGGGGTTTTTTTCCCGCTAGTAGATCCGGTGAGCATATTGGGGAAGCCTATAGGGTTTTAGGGGATTTAGGGTTGTCTGATTGGTTTTTTTTCCTTTCGAGTTTCTGTTGAGTCTTATGAGTCTTTTAAAGGATTCTGGTCACCTTCAGGTGCCATACCAGTTCTCCCTTCCCTATAAGACTGTTTGTTTTTTTTCTATTTTTTTAAGGAAGTACATGGGTGCACACTCCTTGCTTTAGGTCACCCCGCGTACATATGTGCCCTGCTTAGTAAATAACCCGCGTACATACGCAATACGCTGAAGCAACAATAGCGTATCTGGTTCAAGATTTGTTTTGAAAAAGAGGCAGCCAACCTCTTTCCTGATTGAGGTTTATACTTCTTAGGGTTTCTTGATAGAGTTCAAAGTGTCTGTTTTTACAGCCATAGCTTGGGTTAGATTTCAATTTACTTGTCTTCTTGGTCTTCTTGTGTTTCCTAGCAATTTTTTGCTTATTTTTATCTTGGATTTTAAGAAAAATGAGTTGCATTCATCAATCTCTTTTAGCATCTTTTGTTATTTCTTTTTTGATTGGAAGAAAAATAAAAATAAAACTTAGTTTTTTAGGTTTCTTTCTTTCTTTGCATTTGCTTTGCATTGTTATTTGAAATAGAAAAATAAATTAGCATAGTGTTGTGTTTTCTTCTCATCTTGAAAGCATTTCAAAAGAAAAATAAGAAAGATAATCCTTCTTTTCCAGTCTTCTTATAATTTTTATTTTTTGCAAGAGTCTTAACAACATTAGTTGCACTACCGCACCCTTTTTGAGTAAATCAAGCCATTAAAACAAATGCTAAACCTAAAATTAATTAGACTTTTATGTTTGTAGGGTCAACCAACTAGTTTAGGGTTAGGGCCTTGAATTAGGTTGGAGAGGAAACTCTTCAAGGCCGTTAAACAAACATCGGATTTAGAGCTAGGGAGTCTTAAAGTCCAATGACGTGAAATTTATTCGGGACCCCCCTCTAACACAGGGGCTAAACACGAGGTCATGTGAGGAAAGGAAACGAAGATAACCCCTCCAAAGCTGGACTAAACGTAGTGGGGAATGCATATTGAGGATCTGTCATGGGAATAATACTAACTTAATTTTCCTATGGAGCTTCGTGGACCTCGAATCCATTTGAGATCCTCTGTTGTGTTCCGAACCACTTGCTTTCGATACCCTCTATAGGTCTCAGAATTTTTATCCTGCTCATTGTGCTCTACCCAACTGTCGATTGTACCCTCCTGGTGACTGTTTGCAAGCTGGAAACTTAGTTTCCCATATTTTAGGGACTTACACGAGTGACTACGGGGGTATACCTCGGTACCTAGGGCAGACATCAAATCACGCTTCATAGAGTATACCTGGAGGGTGCTTCCGTGTTCAAATTATGGAGGGAGGAAGATCATAGGAAGAAGAAGGTATAGCCATGGATACACAATCAAGCTTTTGATCAAAAGAAAGAAATCTCCATCTTCTCCATTTTTGTTTATATATTCTTCTACACCACTTCTCACAGTTTTATGCTCGAATCTTAGAGTTGGGAACAAGGCTAAGTTGTTGAGTGTTCTTCTTATATTCTTATAAGACATTTTATTATATGATCATGGATTATTTGAAGACAAATATATGGCTGTCAAAGATTTTGTAATGAAGAACATATTTCATGAATAAAACTCCACAAAGAATTACTTCGGGGTTGATCTTGACTGTATCTTGTAACTTTGAGTTTTAAGTATGAGGT
Organism: Picea sitchensis; assembly: GCA_010110895.2. NCBI lineage: Eukaryota > Viridiplantae > Streptophyta > Pinopsida > Pinales > Pinaceae > Picea > Picea sitchensis. The sequence goes on from SNQJ01S0203813.1 coordinate 3,907, forward strand.
ATTTGAGGTTGACCTATCAAATTATCTTTTGATCTTGATTGCAGTACTCTGTTAAAATTGTTATGAGATGATCAAATCATTCTCTCCTATGAAGAATATATGGATTTATGTCTATATTATTAAGAAGATTGTGTGTGATGTTGATCACAATTTAATTCTGATGTGAAACCCTCCTTCGATATTTTATGATTAAAAGACTTTTTCTGCACATAAAGATCATATTGGGTTATTGAAGAAATATTTTCATGTAAATCCAAGCACTAAATATTTGGGGTTTGCTTCCTAGCACCCCTCCTAATCCAAGATATTGAAAGATATATATTTTAGCCAAAGAGGAGAACGCCCTTTCTAAAAATGAAGGGGGACTAATGTCCTCATGAGGTTGTCGTTTCGGTCCTAACAGATTCAAGCGTCAACAGGCCCAAGGCCCAATCTCTCTTCAAATCCATGAAGTGTTTTCTTTTCTTTGCTTTGCAACGCAACACAACACACAACATCAAATCAATGCCCAATACCAAGTGCCATACACCAAGGAGGAGAGAATATTGTTTGCACAATGAGTCGATATAGCCATCAAAGCATTGGTGTATATAAAGACTCAAAAGTATATTTGCGCGTTGTATGTGGGATATATCCCATTGAAGGAAAATGTAAAATGCCACCAAAAAGGATAACAACATTGCATTTAAGCTTACATGTGTCAAACTATAAACTTCCAAGAACGCAAAGCTACCACCAAGTGCTTTCAAATGCCAAGTAATCGACAACATCATCTCCCAACACATTTTCTTCATTGTTAAAGAAGAAATTATGAGACTGTGAGGCAATTGGGTTGTGCTTAGATTTAAAAATCAGAGCGTGACACATTGGAAACACTACCAAATATGCATTTCCCCCAAAAGCTCTGCTTAGGGTTTTCATGGATGAAAATTGATTGGTATGCAGTGGGATGTGTTGTGCTTAATAGAATGTCATAAATTCATTGTTCCAATCCCGATGGTCAAAAGGAGAGTACTCATCAAATGCCAAAAGGACATTAGTAAGTGAAAAAAGAGCCCGAGTCAAATACCTAGTACTAGAGGTCACAATTTTAGAGTCCTTTTCATACAGTTCACAATGGTTCTAAGGATATTTAGCATATAGTTCTAATTATTTAAGGTAGTTATCCATGTCTGGAATCATTACTTATTTTCCCAACGCAATGTGGAATTCATCACTTTAGTTTTAGATCACAGATTGTGAAAAATCTAGATATGCTGCAAAACTACACAGTCAACCATAATCAATGCTAATATGATTTCCAGTTGGAGTATATCTTCAAAGATCACCAAGTGGACGAAGTAATCAAATATTATTTCCGTTGAATCATCTAGTCTCAATATGATTTGTTTGTATTAATTAGAGTAGAAACATAATCCTAGAATCTAGGAACCAAAATAAGGTTGTTATTACCTGTTTCTTAATTTTTGTAACTACATGCTATTTTTAGAAAACTCAAGGATATGGATCTCAAGGAGTCTGAAGGAAGTTTTATGATATAATCAATTCTTCCATAGAAGATTCATGAAATTTGTTTTATTAGATTGTGTTCTTTGTTTTCCATTTCTCTTTGTCATCTTCTTGCTTGAATTCTTGATTAATGGATTCTTGAACAATAGACAATCATGGCCACCTGTGATTAATGGATTTTTGAAAAATAGATGATCTGTTGTAACCAACCTATTAATCGTTGTTTTGTTAAAATACATTGCATTCATTTTGCACAGAAGATCCTTTCCTGGTGGATGTTCTACTTTTGTTATATTCTCCACTATTCTATCCATCATTATATAAACCTTTTTATCTGGTATACATCTTGATTTCCTTTGACTTGCAGGTTGTTTATGACTCCATTCCCAATGGTGAAAGATCATTGATTTTCTACTCTCTCTTCCCTGGCTTATCCTTGTTGATCCACCAAATATAAACTTGATTTAATTATTCATATTCAAATGGGTATTGAGATTATCCTTATAGCAGTCTAAGGGTAACTTCTAGTGATAACTTTTTTGGTTTCGTTGCCGGGGACGAAGTTGAAGACTTTCCCTAGGAGAAATGAAAAAGCTTAGATCTAGTCTTTGATGGTGAAGAAGGGTTGGTGACACAGTACAAACTACATCATTCACTTGGTGACTCCATGTTGAAAATTTTACTGATGACTCCATTGTTGATTCCTCTTGTTCTAAATGGCATACTCTGTTGCCGTTGCATTTGCTTCAAGGTATTCATCTTTGGATTTCAAAGGTATTCCTGGTTTTCCCAATTCACTACATGATAATAAACAATGTCTTGAGAGGTGTCCAAAGTTTAATGGAGATGGTCTAAGTAAAGTAGAAAGAAATCTCTCATATTTTCAATATTTTGCTGATTGTCTTGAGATTTTGCACGAGAATGTATACATGAGAATGTTTTATGATTCATTAGAGGGAAATTGTAGAATTTGGAACAAAAGTTTTCCTACTAAGTTTATTGATTCAATCACAAGTTTTTAGAATCTATTTTTACATTCATGGTCAGAGAAGACATAATTTGTGGCAGATCTTGTTCTTCCTGTTTATTTGATTTTAGATTGCAGTAAAAAACAATATGAAAAGGATATTGAAGAACCACAGGAGCAGTTGATCCTACCTTCATCAACAATAATTCAACAACTATCTCCAGGGATCAACAAGCCCGCATCCATCATTCTTGAACTTGGATCTACAGAAGATATCAAACAACATGTGATTAGTAGAGACATCAGTTTGCAACCCATTTCCTTTGAAAAGAAAAAAAGAGGTATTCTCGTATGATTTTGATGACCTCATGGTAATATACATGGAGTTGCATTAGAGTCCTCATTCTTATATTCATGAATTCATACAGGAATATTTTCATAATTGTAAGAATGGGTTGTTAGTTCATTTATGTTTATGTTCTTCAGTTTCTTTAGCTATAAATGTGGTCAAAGATGAAAGAAATATGCACCTTTTTAATCAATTTCTTATGTGGCTTCATTTGAAAGATGATTACACTTGATCAATGAAAAAATAGTTTTAGCTAGTTAGGGTAGGATGAATAAGCTCAATACTCGAGCATTTAATTTGTAGTTTGAGGTCAGTTTGTAGTGTGAGTACTTTTTTTTTAGTTTTCAATAAAAGAGAAGAGGTGCTATAAGGCTTGAACATATCACATTTTCCGCACAGGATGACTGCAATGCAAGATGGTTAGCTACAAGTTTCATACTTTCAAGAATGGATAAGGAATTGATCTACCTTCTTGGAAGCTTACATGAAGCATGTTATCCCCCATGGAGCCTATGTTAACACTAAAAATGACTTAGGTTTAAAAAAAATTATGCTTTGGCCCAACATCAAAATATCATAGAATGTTTACCTTATTTTTAATGAGTTTTGTTGAAGAAGTTTCAAATTAGCTCCAATTATGTTTACAATTTGGTGTTATGGATTTTGAGCCCTTGGTCTATATTCAAGTTTTTAAATGTTTTGTTGGGAATATTAATGTCCTTGTGTAAAACATAAAATAATGTCCCTTAAATCCAATTGGATTACAAGTCAAATCTCTAGAGGAAATAAAAAGTGGCATGTTGAGTGTCCAAATGCACCAAATAGATGTCGCACTCAAAATCTTGGTAAATGTTGGCACCCTATTATTTTCATGCCAATTTGTGAGCCTATTCTCTCATTCTGTAATGTTATGGCACTTTTGCAGCACTAGTGAAATAGATCATTTCATAGAACTAATATTGTAGCGCCTACGAGAAGTCAACTGATGGCACTATTTTGGTCAATAAAGCAAAGGTTGAAAGGATTGTAAAAATTGATTTTAAAGCCAAAATTGGCTCTCACGTTCATGAACACATTTTTGTTGATAATTTTTGTGAAAAATATGGGGCATGAGTCCCAATATCTCTTCAAATCCACCAAGTGTTTTCTTTGAAAGACAACACAACACACAATATCATATCTATGCCCAATACCAAGCACCAAACACCAAGTAGAGGAGCACATTATTTGCACAATGCATCGATATAGCCATCAAAGTGTTGGGGTATATAAAGACTCAAAAGCATATTTTCACATTGTATGTGGGATATATATCGTTGAAGGAAAATGTAAAATGCCACCAGAAAGGATAGAAACATTGCATTTAAGCTTGCAAGTATCAAACTATAAACTGTTGAGCACACAAAGCTGCCACCAAACACTTTCAAATGGAAACTATTCGATAGCATCATCGCCCAACACATTTTCTTCATTGTGCGAGGATAAATTATGAGGCTGTGAAGCAACTGGATAAATTATGAGGCTATGATGCAACTGGGTTGTGCTTAAATCTGCAAAATTCAGAGAGTGGCACATTGGAAACCCTACCAAATATGCATTTCCCCCGAAATCTCTGCTTAGGGTTTTCATGGAAGGAAAGTGCTAGGTATGAAGTGGGATGTGTTGTGACTAATAGAATTTCATAAATTCATTGTGCCAGTCCCTATGGTCAAAAGGAGAGTACTTATCCAATGCTAGAAGGACATCAATACGTGCAATAAGAGCCCGAGTCAAATACCCAGTACTGGAGATCACAATTTCAGATTTGTTTTCATATCGTCCACAATGGTTCTAAGGATCTTTAACATATAGTTCTAATTGTTGAAGTTAGTTCACCCTGTCTAGAATCATTCCTTATTTTCCCAACGCAATGTGGAATTCATCACTTTAGTTTTAGATCACAAATTGTGAAAAAGCCAGATACATTGCAAAACTACACAGTCTTCCAGAATGAACGCTAATATAATTTCCAACTGGAGTAGATATTCAAAGATCACCAAGTGGACGAAGGAGTCAAAGATTATTTCCATCCAATCAACGAGTCTCAATATGATTTGTTTGTATTAGTTAGACTAGAAACAAAATCATAGAATCTAGGAACCGAAATAAGGTTGTTATTATCTACTGCTTAATTTTTGTAACTGCATACTATTTTTAGAAAACTCAAGGATATCAATATCAAGGAGTATGATCCAATTGGATGATATATATTTTGTAAAAGGGGAGACTTGGGGGGGTCCATGACCCAAGAAGGGATTTAGGAAGCATAAACCTGTGTATGCTTATTTGTAAGCCTGCAAGAAATTTTATGATATAATCAATTCAGCCATTGAAGATTCATGAAAGTTGTTTTATCAGATTGTGTTTTTTATTTTCCATTTCTCTTTGTCATTTTTTTTCTTTAATTAGCTACACAATTTTAGGATCATGGTTTATTGTGCTTAATTAATTCTTGAACAATAGGGGTTCTACTAAAACTAGCCTATTAATCATTGCTTTGTTCAAGTACGTTGCATTCATTTTGCAGAGAGGATCCCTGCCTGGTGGATGTTATACTTTTGTTATATTATCCACTCTTATATCCATCATTATATAAACCTTTTTCTCTGGTATGCAACTTGATTTCATTTGATTTGCAGGTTTTTTATGACTCCATGCCCAATGGTGAAAGATCACTGATTTGCTTCTCTATCTTCTCTAGTTTATCCTTGTTGATCCACCAAATAAAAATCTAATTTAATTATTCATATTCAAATGGGTATCGGGCTTATCCTTATAGTATTATAAGGGTAACTTCAAGTGATAACATATCCAAACTGAGTAGTCTCCCCTTTGTGCACAGTGTGACTGTTGCTATTACTCCTCCAAAGGCTTCCTCTTTGTGACATTTCCTCAAAAGTTTACATGCCATCAATTTTGTCGTGAACTTCATTGCTGGTTGATTTATCTGTCTAATCACCATTTCCCTAGATCCTCCTCCAATCCCATATTTTTTATTTATCTCATCTACCAAGGATTTTTCTTTGGTTTTATCATCCATTTACTGCTCTGGTTTTGTGTCGTTTGTTGGTAAACCTGTGATTTCTAAAATTAAGTCTACACCTATGGATACATGCCTCTCCATCCATAAGATGCATCCATTTACTAATACTAGTATCTATTTGACACAAGAATTTACATATTTTCCTCTCCCAAAGTGGGGAATCTCTAGCAGGTTCATGATCAATGTGTTATATAGTCCTGCAATCCACTATTTCAGCTCGAAAATGGAATCTCATGATGGACCCTCTCCTTTAATATCTAGGTAAACTTTTTGCGCAAACTCATGCAAATTCCTTGTGTTTTCCACATCATGATCAACATACTTCAGTTTGTTTACATACCCTAACATGTCACCAACTACTTTGACTCCTTCAGTTATTTGTGGAAATGAAAGTGTTAACACCTTCTTCTTGCTCGATGTTCTTGGCGCAACAAGTTTTTCCCTAGTCTTCTTCTTTCCTGATGATGGCCCTATCACTTCCACTAGAATATCTTATTCATCTCCTTCAATCTCTGAGTCTTGATGGTTCGTAATGTCTTCCACCTGTACTTGTTCCTCTGACTATTGTGCTAGCTCTACTATATGGTATTGTACTTCATCAGACCCTATTCATTCATCATCTTCCTCATTTGGCGATACTTGTGGTTGTGTTGTGACTAATCCCATTTGCTACATGGGATTCTTCTCTGTGCTAGGGTTTTGTGTTTCTCCCCCCGTGTCAACATCAATTTCCTCTATCACAAGAACCTGCTCCTCTACAATCATGGGAATAACCGACTTGATGACTGCATATGGGATTGCATCCACATCCACTACCCCTTCTGATTGATTTGAGTTTTCCCCATTGGATTATTTTGTGTCCTATGGAGACCTCGCGACACTTCACGTTTTTCTTGCAATCCGACTAGGAGCTCCAAACTTTGGTGGCACCATTATGCTAAATATGGACAGGGTTGCTCTGAATCGTGAGTAAACACCTCAGAGTCACTTTTTCACCCTAAGTTTTCTTCCTTATCTCTCGTTTGCACAAAGTCACAATGAGGCTTCCCGTTCACATTTTCTACTTTTATAGGTCATTCCATAAATGCTCTGTCACAATGTACTTTAACGATCACCACCTTTTTCATTTTCTAGTTGCTTTATGTATTGGCGCACTACTTTTTCTACCTGGTAACATTTTTCTGGCACACAATCTATTCCTATTATTTCCTACCAATTACTGTCTTATGCATGTTGTATTATCTAACTACATGTCTACCACTTATCCATCTACTGCATCTTTTTGTATTTTTCTTATTTTTCCAATTTTGTGTTTTTTCTTTTCTTATTTTCTTTTTAGCTCCTAGTATATACACTATGTAAAATTGAATTTTCCTGTGTTGCAACTACTAAGGGTTACTAGCTCAAACTTCCCTATACAATTTCAATCGATTTCCATTCACCAATCCTTGAATCTAGTTTGTTGCTAGATACTTTAACTGCACAACACCTCCATCTGTGATAGATTTTATCTCATAGGGCCCTAGCCAATGCATCTTGAATTTCCCTGGGCACCAAAAATATTTGTTTTCATAGAGGAGAACCAAATCTCCTTCCTTAAATTTTTTCTTCTTAATGTGCCTATCATGCCAAGATTTTTCTTTGGATTTCTGTACTTCCTGATGGAAACCAACCATAATCCTATCCTATTCTATTTCCATGATTTGAGACAATATTTCTTGAGTTGCGCCTCTTTCTGTCATGTTTGTAATGGCTGCAATGCGCATACTAGGTATCAAATATTCAAAAGGGAATACTACTTCCTAAACATACACCATTCTGAAAGGTGTCTTCCCTGTGATTTTCTTGCATGTGGTTTTATAATCCCATAATACTGCTAGTATCCTCGAATTCCAATCATCCCTTTTTACATTGCAAATTTTAGTTAGGGAATTCTCCAATATTTTATTAAATGATTCCAGTGTTCCATTAGCCCGAGGACAGTATGGAGTGTTCTTATGATGATGTATCTCAAATTCTTCAGTCATTTCCTGGATGGCATTATTTATAAAATGAGTTCCCTGATCACTCATCAGAATTCTAGGGCATACAAATCTTGTAATTACTTGTTGAAACAAGAAGTACGCTGCAATATTTTACTGTTGTTGCTTCAGATCATCTGGTTAATTATTTTGTCGTGATAATGATATACCTTTCTCTTGATGTTCTAGCTGGTGGATTGATTGGTCCTACAAAATCTACTGTCGATTTGTCAAACACTTTAAGATTTACCTGAGGTTTTAAGGGCATCTCATCCCTCCTAGATGGATTTCCTAGCCTCTGGAGGACATAACAAGTCTATCAATACTCCTTTGAATATTTAGAAACTATTGGCCACCATAATCTTGCACGTAGTATGTTCTTCACAATGGATTTTCTTGCATAGTGTCCTCTAGTTATTCCTTCACGTGCTTCTACCAATATGGTGGGATGTTCATGTTCCATGACACATATCCTTAGAATATTATGTGCTCCTAGTTTATAAAAGTGTCCTACAACAAGTTGGTAATCTTCATCTCTAACCACCAAATTCTTCTTCTGCGCAATGTTGTATTATATTGGGGAAAAATCTGTACTAAAAAATTCAATGATATCAACAAAGTATTCATTAGAAATTTGCACTGAAAAGAGTTTTTCATCAGGAAAATTTTCCTCCAAGATGCTTGGTTCCTCTCCATTAGTTATCATGGATAGATGATCTAACCCTGCATTCAATCTTCCATGTTTCACAACTACTTCAAAATCAAACTCTTGAAATAACAACAACCATCTACATATTCTTCCCCCCAACACTGGCTTGTTGACTAGGTATTTAAGAGCAGAGTGATATGTGAACATCTTAAAAAGTTGGCCCAATAAATAATTTATGAACTTTTGTAATGCATACACCATATCCAAACCTTCTCTCTCTGTTGTATTATAATTTTTCTCTGACTTTGATAGTTTCCTACCTGCAAATGCTATTGGGTGTTCTATGTCACCTTCTCCTGGCTTTGTTAATACTACTCCAAGTGCTATTGAAGAGGCATCCACTTGAATATGGAAATATTTTGACCAATCTAGAAACACCAGAATTGGTGTTGTCACCATTTTCTCTTTTAAGATGTGCAAAATTTGTTGGTACTCATCATTCCACTGAAACTTGATATCCTTCTTTAAAATTTTCTCCATGGGAGTAGTAATCTGTGTGTATCTCTTTATGAAATTTCTATAGTAGCCTGTATGACCTAGTGTAGATCTTAATTGGTGCATTGACTTAGGTGGTGGTAAATTAACAATGAAAATAGTCTTTGCAAGGTCAAGCAACATACCCTATTTACAAACCACATGTCCTAGAAGAATTCCAAATGGTGCGACGAATATGCATTTCTTAATGTTCAAAGAGATTTGACATTGCCTACACATATCGAACATTAATATTAAAAATTCAACATGATATTTTGGTAGGCTAAATACTGTCCAATCGTCCAGATAAACCTCCAAAAATTTATGTATAAAATCTTTAAATGCAACTATCACTACTCTTGAAAAAATAGCAGGGGAATTCTTCAATCCAAACAGAATCACTATGTACTAGTATGACCCCCATTATGTGGAAAATGTAGTCTTATAATCTTCTGGTGTTATTCTGATTTGGTGATACCCTGAAAATCCATCAGTAAATGAGTATGCTTCTTGTCCTCCTACATTCTCCAATACATCATTTTTAAATGGAGTAGGGAAGGGATCATGCAAACAAACATCATTCAACTTCCTCGAGTCTACATAGATCCTTATTCCCCATTTCTTCTTCTCCTGAAATACTTTAGGGATAATCCACTAAGATTCTTCAACGGGTTCTATTGTATTGACCTCTAACATTTTATCAATCTCTTCCTTAAATTTATGTTTATATATTGGATTCAGCTATAGGGCCTGTTATAACCCTATAATTTATAGGATCATCTGGTGACTGCAAATTTTTATCCTTATATTGTTTTGGTTGTCAAATGACTTTTCATTCTGCAAATAATTTGAGAAAAAGAAAAAAGAAAGAAAAAGAATAAAAGAGGGCATAAAATAAATTGGATAAAGCCCCATCCAATAACAGTGAATTGGTTCATACAGTTTAAACATGGCCAAGTCCTTAAATTGATGTTGATAGGAGTAGTGAATAAGCTTGACTAAACTGTTTAATATTAGCTAAGTGATTTAGATTATCTAGTGAATAAATTTGACCAAACTGCCTAATCTTGATCAAATAACCCCAGGATAAAGTAATTTCTTAGTCCAATAGTTTAATCTAGGCTAATTGTCATAGGTGATTAGGTTAGTACATACGGTAGTTTGCTTTATATCAATAAAACAGGCATGATGATCGATGTTGAACCATATCTTTGAGGTTTAAAGGTTTGATGTCTAACCCCCATGGTGATGAAAATAGGGAAAATTTGGGAAAACCCACATAATGCACTTATCCTAAGTTTCAGAGAAAACATCATTTTGCGCTCACAGATTAAAGACAATGAACAGATGAACGGATGAGATGTTGTCGCTCAGATCTACAATTGACAAGCTTTTCTGGACCCCCCCGACCGTTCTACCTTTAATGGTGGTGGGGGTCCGGAATCAGAAATAACTAAGGTGCGCATATAAACGCCCGAGGCACCAACGCTTAGATTCATGGCTGAGATTGAATTCCAGACCCCCTCGACCGTTCTACTTTTAAAGGTTGGGGGAGGGGGCTCTGAAATGTTGTTTAAACATCGCACACAGATCTACGATCCAGGAGAAGGTGCACTGATGGACGACTGATGGTAGTTTTCGAACCCCCTGACCGATCTGTTTTTAATGGAGGGGGGGGGTCCGGAATGGATTTTTTTTTGGCATGCCCCTTTCCTCTACGTGGCAGGAATCCATCAGTTTAGACTCCCACCGCTTACCATGGTCTGACATACCCTGTCACCCCATGAAATAATCTTCCATGTTTTCCCTTAAAGATAACATCTCATTACTCTGTCAGTCCTTTCACCCTATTACAAGTCCCTTCACCATGGTCAAGTCCCAATCAACTCCCTCCACGTCACTCAGTCGTATTTTTCATTCATTGTCCCCTACCATCTCACGCTCCAAATGACTTGTTGGCAATTTATTACAGGCTAACCTATTTGTTATCTTGTTGAGCTGTCTCCCACGCCCAATGGGTATCCGTTTGCTCAAAACTACCTTCACCCTTCATTCCCCCATCATTTACCCTGTCGCCGCACCAGAGAGTATTTTCCCCCGTTTCCTCTCGATTTTAGTCAGTTGTTCAAAGCCACAGTTGTCCCCGCTAATTTTTTGTTTTACTTGCAGGTATTTTGACAGTGATGGTGCCAAAATTAAAGAAAGAAGAAGCCGAGGAAAATCCTTTCCTCCTACCTCCTGTCGATCTCGACAGGATTCATTTGGCCGATAAAGATCATTTAATCGCAGATACCAGATGCGGATTCGACTTCACGGATTTAAAGTCATGGCTAAAGGACATTTTCTTGGACGAGATTGATGAAATTGGACTCTGGGAATCAAACCTTCCCTTGTATCTTTTCCCCCAAGTTCACCGTTTCCCTGAATTCTCCCTCAAATGCTAGGCCCTCTACATTCTCGACTAGAGAGCCATAATATCTTCACCAGGAGAAAATCTGTTTTTTATTACACCTGAAGCCATCGATCAGATGATGCAGATACCCAGAGCTAAATCCTCCTCCCCTTTCAATATTGAAGTCATCACAGAGCTATACCAGAAACTATCATTCCCTCAAAGAGCTCAGATTTTCGAGCTTTTTTTCCCACAGGCCGCTCATCTCCCCAAGACAAATCCCCCGTATCCTTCCTCCCTGTTCTCAATGAAGGGAAACCAAGTCATATCGTCGCTCTGTGCTCTGCTGGGGTATTTTTCGAATCAATGGGTGGATGAACCCATATTGGGTTTTCTGTCCATTTTCTCCACCAATGAGAGACCCACCACTCAGTTCGACTACAATACTTTCCTGGCGGACAATATTCATGAACAATTCTCAAATTTCACCACAGAGGGCATGTTCCGGTATTCCTCAATAATGGATTACATGTTCACTTTCTTTGAAGCAGACAAATTCTCCTTCTCAATGCAGAAGATGGACAAAGACGGAAGGCCACAGGCGGTAACAACATGGACTTCACTACTTAGGAAACATTCTACAGAATTTAGTTTCAAATAGTTTATCGAGCAGTTTTACCATCCAATGGTGAGCATGCTCAATGGAAGACCCGAGCCAAGAATAAATGAGGAGATTCAGAGGATTTTACACCTCTCAGACCTTTCAAATACTGGAGACTAGTACCTTTACCAAAATCACACCGATATCAGAGTATATGGATGCGAGTTGGCTCCATACAAATTTCCCAAGTATCTACCCGTGAGAATATTTGCCCTGGAGTATATAAGGCAAATGATTAACTCAGATGACATACATTTTGTGTCTCTGAAAAAGAAACAACAACTTAGAATTAAAGGGAAAATAAGGTCTTTCATTTGTAATAGCCGAAGTGTCGAGGAGGAAGCAAACAAACTATTGAAGGAAATGAAGTTTTTTGTTAGTTTCATATGGCACTATGATCCATGCGGGATAATTTCTGAGATGAGGGTTAAAAATAAGAATGTCCCATATTATTCATACACCCAAGCCTGAGATAGAAAAGTTCGCCAATCAAACAAAATGGGAGCCTAACACTCTGGTCGAGGTAGAACAATGGGATCCTCCGGTCATCATCTCACA
>SNQJ01S0203815.1:0-16628 GCA_010110895.2 Picea sitchensis
CCACCTTCCAGTTGTAGTCGGAGAACATAGGGGGTTGTAGCCTCCTTTTGGTTGTATCCAGAGAATAGGGGAGTTGGAGATTCCTTCAGGTTGTAGCCTGAGAAACTAGGGGGTTGGAGCCTCCTTCCAGTTGCAGCTGGAAAACAAAGGAAGTTGGTGCTTCTAATGAATTTAATTCTTCAAGACATATAAGATAAAGCATTTCGTGGTTTTCTCCCACTTTGGGTTTCTACATAAAACACTGGTGTACTCTGTATGTGTATGATTGTTCATTTGTTCATTGCTTATTTACTCTGCAGTTATTGCATAATAATGATACATTGATATAACACTTGGATTATATGGTTAAAAAGGATTAAATTTCTCTATTACTGATTCACCCCCCTCTCAGTAATCCAACAATTTTATATTACAAAAGGATGGTTATTTGGTTGGGGGATGGGCTATAGTAGGTGAATTGGTTGGAAAACCTCCAATAGCCTGTGAATTCCACCAAATTCCTTACAACTTTTTAATTTTTGTAAATTTTGGAGGTACAGGCGGGTTGTGTATTGTGCAACAAGAATATGTATGTGAGTTGTCTGGCATGCAGCAAGCGTATGTACGCGGGTTGTAGTGGTGCAGGGCGCGTACATGCTCTAAAAATCAGTTTTTTAAGTAGATCTCCTCAGCAGTGATTTGGAAAATTATGCAAGTAAGAGGTCCAATGCCATGTATGCATGAGTAGGGAATTTTAGGGCTATAATAGTTGTTGCATATAAATCTCTTCCTCCAAATCCCCATGGAGAAAAGTTGTTTTTACATCTAATTGTTCAAGATGCAAATCTTCTACTACAACAAGACTTAAAATAGTCCTAATTGAAGTCATCTTAACAAAAAAAAGAAAATATTTCATCAAAATCTATACCTTTCTTTTGTGAAAACCCCTTTACAACAAGTCTAGCCTTGTACTGTTTTTTTCCTCCATCTTCTTCTTTCAACTTGTAAACCCATTTATTTTGCAATGTTTTTTTTCCTATGGGAAACTGAACCAAGTCCCAAGTTTGGTTATTCACCAAGAAGTAAATTTCCTCATGCGTGCCTTGCTCCCACTTCTTTTTAGTGTCTACCTGCATTGCCTCTTCATAATATTTGGTTCACCATAATCAATCAACAATAAATAATACAATGAAGGAGAGTATTGGTCAAGGGGTCTACTTAACCTAGTAGATCTTCTAACAAAAATTGTAGGAGTTTGAGGTACCTGTTTCTCTTTTTGTTGTACATTTTGATTTTTCGGTACCTTTGGAATTTATTTTTCAGTGATCTTATCAAGCACTATGTATTCTAGTTTTTCTTTTTCCTGTTTCTTTCTCTGCAACTGATATTTATACATGACCTTCTCATTGAATATGACATCTCTACTCCTAATGATTTTGTGATTTTCATAATCCCATAAGTGATAACCAAAATCATTAAAATCGTATCCAATAAAGGTATACTTCTTGGATTTTTCCTCAAACTTTGTTTTATTTTCTTTATCAATATGGACAAATGCTTCACAAACAAAAGTATTCAAAAAATAATAGTTTACCTTTTTACTTGTCCATGCCTCCTATGGAATTCCACCATCCAAAGAGCTTGAAGGTCCTTTTTTTATTAAGTAAACAATAGTATCTACAGTATCTTCTCATAACTGTAATGGAAAATTAGCGTGCAATCTCATACTCCTTGCACGCTCCATGATTGTCTTATTCATCCTTTCTGACACACCATTTTCTTGTGGCGTTCCTGGAAATGTCTTCTCTCTAGTAATCACATGGTATCAAATGTAATCATCAAACTCCTTGTTGCAATATTCACCTCCATTGTTTGATCTGAGACACTTCAACCTTTTTCATGTCTCATTCTCAACCAAAGCTTTCCATTTCTTAAAAGTATCAAAAAACATCAGTTTTTTGTCGAATGCAATAAACCAAAGTTTTTCTAGTTCTATCATCAATAAAAGTAACATAATAATGAGAGAAACCAAGAGATGATACCTGATCTTGTCCCCATACATCTGTATGAACAAGGTCTAACCTTTCACTTTTCTTTTCTTTTCTAACTCTGAGAAATCTGACTCTCTTATGTTTTCCATAAACACAATTCTCACAGAAATCCAAATCAATTTGTTTAATATCTGGAAACAAATTTCTTTTGTGAAGTATCTACATCCCCTTCTCACTCATGTGTCGAAGCCTATGATGCCACAGTGTTGTATCCACTCCTGTAGAAGCTAAAGAGATAGAAGAGTCAGTATTACCGGTACATAAATACAATGTACCTACCTTCTCTCATTTTTCTATCACTAGTGATCCTTTGGTGACCTTCCACACCTTATCTCTAAATATGGATATACAACCCTCACTTTCCAACTGCCATGCTGAAATTAGATTTTTCCTTAGATCTGGAACATGTCTTACCTCTTTCAATAACCATTGGTTTCCATTCCTTTTCTTTATTTTTAACTTTCCCATTCCAACAATTTTGCATGGTGCATCATCGCCCAAATGAACCTATCCAAAGTCACCTTGAACATAATCTAGAAAATGTTTCCTATGGGGTGTGGCATGAAATGAAGCCCCTAGATATACTACCCAAGACTCAGAAATATTATCTACACAAAGAATCAAAGCATCTTGTAACACATCACCTGTCACATTTACTTCATGATTTTTCTCCTATTGTCCATCTCTTTGTTTCTTTGGAGCTCTGTAGTCTTTCTGCAAATGTCGTTTCTTCCCACAATTCCAACACTCTATCTTTCCTATTCTAGATTTGGATCTACCCTTCCTAGAATTCCTACGGTTCCCTAAGCCATTTCCTCTATCCTTTTTTCTTCCCCTATTCTCCATGTTTAACGTATTACTTGATGTCTCACTTGTGCTTTTCCATCGCATTTCCTCGCTAAGGATAACACCAACAACATCATAAAATTTTAAAGTGTTTGAACCAGAGACAAAGTTACTTACAGCCATGACCAATTCGTTCCAACTTTCTGGCAATGAGCACAATATTAGAATATCCCTCACCTCATCATCAAAGTCCACTTTTACAGAACTTAGTTGATAAGTAACCGTATTAAATTCATTTAAATGATATGCAACAAACCCACCTTCTGACATCTTCATATTAAATAATCTCTTCATTAGAAATACCTTATTGGACACCAAGGGTTTTTCATACAGTTTATCCAATGCATCCATCAACTCCTTCGTTGTATTTTCTTTCGAAATATTGAAAGCCACCATGTTGAGGAAAATGTATGGAACACCTTACTCAATCATTTTCAGACCTTGTCTAGCTAGGAAAAGATAGTTTGGAATGTCACTTGAGGTTTATAGCCTCAAAATATTCACTCAATATGCAAGTATTAATTACAAGGATTAAGAATGATTTTATGATTTGTAATTGTTGCAATGTAAAAATAAAATTTATACAAAGCTACAAGAATGTATATAGCTTTTAAAATAAATTAAACATAGAGACAAAAAGTGGAAAAAGGAACCAAGTCATGAAAACACATGTATAAGACAGAACAATAATCTTATTTTATTTCATTCTGAGATACCAAGAGTATATTTCTCTTTACAAACCCCTGCGAGGGTATGGACCAAAGTCAGATTTATAGATATCCGATGGGAACCATACAAAAAAACTATGATAGTAAAATAAAACTAAAATTAATGATCTGGATCAGCTTGCCACAAAAGTGTTGTCATTTGACTCTGCAAGATATCCTTGTAGCTTCCATGGATATTATTTAAGATGAATATTTAGCAAAATTTGAAACCATATCCAAAAACAAATAATATATCCACCTTATCCACAAAAATATCCAAAATAAACCTTGTTGTCCAAAATATGTTGAAAATTATTAAACATTGTCTTCATCACTGAAAATCATAAAAAAACATTTAGAATCCATATTTTCTACTTTGAGAGGCATATTTCCTCTTCTCTCTATTGTCCCCAACTGAATTTTCTTGAGTAGCCCTTGGTTGGTTAGACCCTTTAGGTTGTATTTCGATGATCACATGAGAGCATTCATCTTTGAGGTGGAGGCGTGAAGACACAGACTTAGAATACCCTGTGGATGGACTGGAGGGGGAAACCGTTGCTTTTCCTTTGTCTTTCATAAGTTGTGGGATATCAGTTTTTAACCTTTTGCTAGTAGGAGCAATTTGAACATTGGGATTAATTGGTGGTGGTAAAGGTAAGGACACAGTGGGCCATCCAAGGTGGTGGGAGACAGGTTGGTGGAAAATTTCTTGCCAACCATCATTAGCGGGGACTTCTGCCTGCAAAGACACATGTGGAGGAACTGGAATGCTAGGAAAATTTTGAGAAGGATGAAAAGGAGGTATGTCAGGTCGGGGATGCAAGATACCATGGCCAACCAAATTAAAAAATCTCAGCTTGAAACAATTGGTTCAACTATTGTGGATCAACATCGAAACGAAAAGAAAACTGAGGCCTTTTATGGCCTCCCTGCCAATTACTCTGCCTCTATTATTTCGGCCATTGTTGCCTCTACTGAAAAAACTCATCCTGCAGCAATAATTAACCAGTCATGAAATTCCTAATAACCCATACATGAAACTTTGCTTACATAAATCAAAATTTAGCTCTATAATTTACTTACAAGACACATGCAATCCATCCATAACACATCATTTATTAATTGGCACGTGAACATGGAATTGATAGGGTTAATGGGAAATATGGAGGGCTTGTATTTAGAAAAAAATGTTATCATGGAAGGGAAGGAATATACAAATAGTGTTCAAACAATTAATAAAACAATCAATTGTGTATCTAAACATATCCATAACATCAGTCCTCAACCCTTGCCATATCAACTTCCCTTAATTTCCACACAGACTCCTCTTCAAAACACATATCACAGAACATGTAATGAATAAGTGAAATTGGGATTGTGAAGGGGGTGTATTTAGACAAAAATGATATCATGGAGGGGGAACTCTTATGGATATTGTTCAAATGATATATCAAACATACCATCTCTCATGTAAAATTGCAATCAAAATATCTTATTGTTTAAGAATTTAAATTTTGAACCATACTCTGTTTCCAAAACAACAACCTAAAACTAGTGCTTGCTTCACAAAACTGCTCACTTGCCTTAGAAATTGTATTACACATTTACCAATTTAATATGGAGAAGATTTTGAAAAATAACAATATTTCATGTATAAAACCAAGTTGAAAATGAACAGCATCATAATCGCCACAGGAAATACAACAATAGTCTTGAAGTGGACAGGCTACAACCATAATATCAACATCAGTAAAGTTCTTAAAACCCACAGGGTCTCGTGAAGTGCCCCAAAACAAATCTTTGTATATGAATATAATTCAATCGAACCACAGTTCACCAAACTTCCCCATCCTATTTCATTATGGTTCATGTAGTTTATTTCCATACAGTGTTCCACATTAATACTCATAGAGTCAGGTTATGGAGCAGGCGTATTAGCCACGAAGACCAATAGTCTTAACATACAGGTGGGGTTTTCACAAAAACCCATAGGTAAGAGGTGGAGAGAACCCATTCTCGAACAGGGAAGAAAACCCAAAACAAAGAACCAAAGGCAAGGCAGGCCCGAGAGTTTCCCCAACTATAATCTTTTTCATAGCAAAGTTGTGAACAACTACACACAGTAAAATCCACCCATGACTCTTCCAATGCCAATGGTCTCAAAACAACCAACAAAGGAAACCAAAATTTGCAAACAGCCAATACACAGACTGAATCCATCATAGCATCTTTGGAAATATATAGACCATGAGAAAACAAGAGCCAATTATTGAATTAAAGAGCAGAATGAATGTTCATGCATGGAAAAGAAAGAAAACCCCATACCTTTGTAAAATATTGCTTAAAGAGAAATGACCAGGTTGTATACCTCCTCCACAACCAAGCAAAGTGGAGCAGCATCAACCAATAGAGAAAAATGCAACAATAACTAGGGTGGCGAGCTTGAGGTGAGTTTGAGTGACATTCATTTACCGCATGTCGCTTCTCCCTTCACATTTTCATTCATGGCTAGTACAATAAGACCCACTATTCAACTCATAAACCATTAATATTCAAAATAACTTAATGCATGTCGATTATACCATAGTTTGTCAATATTCCAATTTTGCAAATGTGTCAATATCACACACCCACAACGCGGAATAAATAAATTTCACTTTTCTTAAGGGACAGAATCTCCATTCATGGTTCCTAATTTGGAAGATCAGAGAACCCGTCTGACCTCTTGGTCAAGGATCTCCAATTCTGAGGCCAAAGAATTCTCTGAGACCTTGATGGTCTCATTCTATAGTTAAACATAGAATCTTTCGGCTTCTTGGTGTAGGTTTAAGGGCACTTGCAACCTTCCCTTTCGCCCTGCTGCAAAAGGTTAGAGTGTTGGGTGTTAGTTCCTTTTGTGTGATAGGCCCCCTGTTTATGTGACCTTAGTGATGACCACGTGATTGTGGGCACAACCACAAGTGGTTTGGAGTCAAACTGCTTTTGGGCCCACAATGATCTCACAACCTCCACGTGTCCTCTTGACGAAACCATGGTTTGAATTATGGTCCACCCTCAATATCTTTAACTCCTCGCAACTCATGTCCCCGCAATGCTACGGGATCATCGGTTTCATGATCTTGATGATAATGGCTAAATCGATGATCATATATGTGCCTCTCAGATCTACAGACCAAGTCAGCCTCCTCTGGATTAGCGATCGAGATCTCTTTGCAATTCTGGACTCTGGGAATTGGAAATATCAAACCCATCTTTCTTTCCTACTTCAATCCTTCGGGGTTGATGATCCACCGACACCTCTACTCAATCAACGGTCTTGCCTTCACTCCGGGTGGTTGACCCTTTCAACCTAGATCAAAGGTCCAACAGCCCTCTTCTCGATTGGCGGTCGAGATCTCCTCCGGGTCTTCGGACTTCTGAAATCTCAAATCTCAAACCTCTTTTCCCAATGTCTTTTACCCAGAGTCTAAGATCCACTAACATGCGTCTTCCCCAAATCCAACGATCGAGGATTACTTCGGGACTTTACCCGGAGTGTATGGATCTATGCCACGTTCCTCTTAGATTTGGCAGCTACAAATCACTTCCGGAATTTACCTAGAGTTCACAGATTTGCGCCACGTCTCCCTTAGATCTCATTGTCCAAATGTTTCTTCGAGACTTCGGATCTTCATGCCTCGGAAATCTCAATTCTCAAACTGAAAACCCACTTCATCTTTTCCCCAGAGTTCGAGATCTTTTCATGAGTCTCTCCTCATAGATCAATGACTCATGGCTCTTCAGCTCTTCAGGCTTCGGGTGTTTCAACACTTCAACCTTCACCTTCCTCTAGATATTCTGACCTACTGACATGTACCCTCCTGGATTCAACGGTCCAGATCTCCTCTCTTGAGAATCGGGATTTCACATTTCACGACTTTGGAGGTTGTCTTACCTCTGTCTCCCCAATTCCTGATTTCCCAATATTCACCTGTGTCAAATCAATGGTCAAGAAGGGTCCCGATAGATCCTTATATCTACGGTCCAGATCACGTCACAAATTCAGGTTTTGGGAGTTTATTCACACCAATGTGCGAATCACCCGATGTATGGATCCCCGATATCACCAATCTGACAGTCAAGGACGGTCCCGATAGATCCTTAGATATATGGTCTAGATCACGTCGCAACTTTGGGTTTTGAGAGTTTAGTCACACCAACGTGTGAATCTCCCAATGTGCGATCTTGCGAAGACTGAAGGGGTCAAGGTGTTAATGCATGCACCCTTTCTTCAAATATAAAAATCACGATAAACCCTGGGTCCTCCCGATCGGATCTCATTCGTTCATCTTCTAAATGAAAAAGGATATTCCCTTTCGATACTTGGACCTCACTATTCTTCCTGAGATTCGTCAGTTATGAAGGATTTAAGAGTGTTGCGCTCTTTCTCCTGGGATTAACACTTAGAAGGGTCTTCTACACTATTCGTGTGCTCCTTCATCAAGTCTAGAACTTAAGTGGTTCTCGATCTTTTCTTTCCTCACAGAGAGCCAATACATACATGCACTACCCCTCCTGAGCTTAAAAAACTCTTTCCTCCAAGGGACTCAGAATGATTAGGAGGGTCGACATGCGTACATGAAATTGTACCTAAGGTCGACGAACTCACAGTTCATGGCTCTGGCTTAAGTCACCACGGAATGCAAGAATTTATGAGTATAAAAACACATCCAATTCATACAAATTCCTACTTCCCTAATTACACAATCAAGCAGGAATAAAGGGGATACAGTATAATCATTAAGCGAATATATCCATCCCTGCAAAATACATAGGATATCCAACTTAATTCACAGTACCACTTAAATACACAAGATATCTGAATACTTATCTATTACAGGTGGTATCCAACTAACTGACTGTGGGTGTTCATCCTTCTACCCTACCATAGGCTCAGAGGAATTCATTCTTCGAACTCTGGCCACCCTCGTTCCAAGCTATGATATCACTAGGGAACTCTCGTAGTTCTCAAGGGTTCTTTCTTTGTTCAACTTCTACTCAGGTTATGTTCTCTGCAACATTCAGATATTTCTCTTTGTTATGGTCTCGACGAGGTTTATCATATGCTCACTCAGCATCCAGCTCATGGCCTTCTATTCCTTATCCCCTAGAGAGATATGTGTATCTCCTTTTCGACCTTGTGTGCCCATTTGGTATCCCTCTCTGGTTGTTTGTGTGTATCTATCTTACCTTCCTTATTTTGGAAGGTTCCTGACCCATCATGTTCCTTCTGTCAGAAGGAAGCTCAGGTCTACAGGTCTCTGGGGTACTCTAGGCTGACATTATGCTGCTAAACCATGCTCCCATTCATGGGGGTGGTTGCTAATTCAACCATTGGTCCTTTCTTCATTAACTAATTTCTCTCCTTGGGATACGAAGGAGGTTTATCATCCTCATCAAGGGAAATTTGGGGTTATTTGATACAATGAACCCTCTCGTATAGTTTTTCACATTCTTCCTCTAGTGATATCATGGCCAGTACTTTCAAGGCTTCACCCCCACAGTCAGTTATTGGCAACCCAAACAATAATAAATTTACATTGTCCACATGCCTTAGCATGGTAATACTATTTTATGATTAAGTTACAAACTAGGGGAAACAGGGTGTTATAATTCCCTCCCCCTTAAAGGAACATCGTCCTCGACGTTCTTTCTCAAAACACTTGTCATGCCTTTCTCATTCAGTTGTTTCAGAAATCTTGGTCTTTCTCTCTCGATCAGGTCCTTTTTAAGACCCTTAATCTTTGTCACCTACTTTCAATAATTCTTGGACAATCAATCATGTTAATCGTAGTCTTATGCGAAAACATTGCATAAAAAAAAATTCTAGGAAATTGTCATAATCTTAGCTCAAAAATTATCTCCGCAGTTTGTGGATTTGTATCCACATGGTTGTTTTATTATCCAGGCTCATTGTTTTTCCTTGACATGCCCATTGGGTGCATGATCCCAATGAATAGTTTACAATAACTATCAAGGTTTCATTTTCCTTGTGGTCACTCACCCTCCAGGCCCAGGCTCAGGCATCCCCTTCTCTACTATATAGTCCCTCGAGTGATCCATATTGCCCTGCCAAGGTTTTCTCACACAGGAAGAACTACTCATCGTGTGCATGATCCCAATATTTTACAAGAACTATTAATGTCTCATATTCCTTGTGGTCACTCACCCTCCAAACCCAGGCTCAGGCATCCCCTTCTATGTTATACAGTCCCTCGGGTGATCCATCTTGCCCTGCCAAGGTTTTCTCTCACAAGAATAATTCCAGAGACTCTATTGAGTCTTACAATTGAGGCGTCCCTCAGACTTTCTCTGTCGAGGCATCCCTTTGGCTTATGTTACCTCAACACAATATATTATAGGTGATCATGGCTTACCACGGCTTACCACGGGGTTCTCATGCCTCAGCAGTAGCCATTTTTCATGCGTTTACATCTTGACAGCCTTCCGTTACAGCTAAAGTTAGGGACGAAGGTTAATCTCCTTCTCCCGAGTCAGTCTTTATTTCATGCATTCGGATTATATTCTTTCTCACCCGTATCACAGGCATATAAAAATTCACGAGACATCATCATAAAATTTAAATTCAAAATTTTCTTGTAACTCTGTGACCCACAAATATCCAAATTCCACATTTTGTTTCCATATTTGTTTCACACAGGAAACAGATTCATAATTATGGGACTTTCCTTCCCATAGCGGTTTGGATCAGTAGGTAATTAGTCTTCCCTATGGGCTTACAACGCTGCCATATCCAAGACCCCTTTTCTCCCTGCACTTTTAACTTCAATCAACCAAACAAATTGTTAGTTTTCCATGCACATATATTTTATTACACCTTTATAACGTCGTCACAAACAATTTCATAGTTGTGCATACTAAAAATCAATTTCACTTTCTCAAAAATGGAAATACCATTCCTTGCAATTTGGCTCAACAAGCAATCGGTATTCATTATGGTCTTACAATACTACCATATCCAATACCCTTTTTCTCCCTGCAATTCATTATTTTCACAACCAAACAAATTGTTAGTATCTCATGCATCCATGTATATATACATCTATATTCAAAACCATGCATACTAACAATTCATATCATATATATAAACATAAAAATGGAATCTCATTCCTTTCCTATGCCCCATTTCACCATACTGCACCTTTCAAAATGTAATTCAACATTTCAAAGGATTTAACAAAAGTGCTAGTATTCATGGCCACATTCATACCCAATGCACTCTTGCATTGATTTCAAGTTTGTCACACTTTATGATAGGTTCTTAACCATGGTGTGTTGGAATTTATCCAACCTCCTCACCACATAGCTTATTCATTTTCATTCTGGTGCAAACCCCCCCTTCTCGCCAAGGGTTGCGCGACCTCTCGGTCTAGTATCTTCTCAAGACTAAATTGAAATAGTCTTCAATTCCCTCTTGGAACCTCTAAGAAATACTCCACTGGTCTCTCTAAAAAAAAAAATTCTACCCATGTGAACAAGTGCTAAGCACAAGTCTCCTCCACGTGACCATGCCTTGTGACCACATGCCTATCTGAAAAGGCACGTCACTATTTCACGTATCAGCTATATGATAAAACCGACTCTTCATCCTTCGAACTCCCAAGTTCCGAAATTCTGACAAGGGCCTAGTGCATGCTAGCTCCTCCCTTATCCTCCATCCATATGACCCTTCACTATGACCTGGGTCAATCCTTCCGAGTGCGTTGGGATTTCATGTATCGGGGACTCCCAATGCAATTCACCTCCATTCTCCCAATCCTCTGATACCCAAAATTGTGAAATATTTGGATCAGATCAACGATCCACACTAGCTCTCCAGCCAACAGCTATGATCCAATCGCGATTTCATGTTTCATGAATCCTCACAACTCCACCCTTTGACCTTTCCACTCTGCGAGTCAATGAAATGATGATCTCTTTCCACGTGTCCCCTTTCAATGGACGGTCCCGATGATTTCAAGATTTTATGTTTCGGGGTTTCACAAATTTCACTCTGCTTCTTCCAAATCTTCTAGTTTTGCAAAATCCTGATAATTCCTCGTGACTAACCAATGTGCTACTTCTCTGAGATCTAACAACTTGAAATATTATGGCTCCTCCTGAATGGATCTTGAAATCGATCTGACGACTGAGATCAATTTCCTTACGATGAATGACTCACATTCATATCCTCTGTCAGGTTCTCAATTAACTTGATTCGATTAGGGTTTTCTTTCGTGATCTTCATGATATCGATATGTAATTGATTGAAGGGATTTCTACAATTTCTTAGTAAAGGTTTTTGACCTTTTGAGTCAATAGAGATCATTTGTTTCAGATGCTCCTGCATCATACGATCAGTCTTCACTGCCAGAGGTTCACACCTCCATCATTTGGGTTCTCCTCCCTGAATCATACCCTACTTGGGTATCCAGGGCATACAAATGCCCTTTCAAAATTTCGTGCATAACAAGAGACAATAAAAATATTTCAGAAGGGATTCTCACCCAATATTTGCATACCTGTTCTTAGCTGCTATCACCCTTTTTCTAATTTTTACCTTATCAGTAGTGCTTTTAGGGGGATTCTTACACTCCTGTCAACAACCTTTCGAACACAGCCTTCCCATGGTTGTCCTCTGCTTGAGGTTGCCCATCATTGGTAACTGTCTTCCTCCACAGTTCCAATTCCTTTTTTATGCACAACATGCATCATTGGTTGGAATATCAATTAAAATACATGTATCATCCATTCAAATCCATAAAACATCTTCAAAATGTCCTAGCATAACTTTATTCTCTTCATCACATTATCCTCAAAGGCTTTCATGAATGCAATACAGACAGTTCTCAATTGTTTTTGCAGTAATACAATCGTCATCACTATGGTGTCAAAACATTCACCTTTATTATTAAATCAGCTTTCTCATTCGAGAGGAAACATAACACATAGAAAGAAAGGAGTTAGGGGATCTCTCCTTTTTCCCACTCCTTCCACACAACCTAGGGATCTCAACCCAGCTGATTTAATTCTAAGGTCTTACTTCCTTTGCTTGATTTGGCTTCAACCAAGCCTATTCGATCAAACATACTCATTTATCCCTTCTCTTTTCCCAGTTGTACTTGTTCTCACAGCTACTCATCTAAGACCTACAACTCTATAAGCAATTCAAAGTTATTAGGGTGGACGAGTGTTCCTCCTTTTTCCTCTTCTTGGATTTTGCAATTTATTCCAGGTTGGGATCTCCCTTCTCTTTTCCTTGAGCAACCTTGGTTAGGCCTCACTCTAACCTTTTTGGATACAGCAGCATGCTTTAATAGCAAGCTTTTTGTTCATAGTGGGTCATGAACCTGTGCATCCTTCACATTATCATTCAATTCTCGGAGTGGTTAACATTTAGTTGTTAGTCTTCCTCCTACACATTTTATTTTAAAATGTAATGCAGGATTCTTATACAGATAGGCTTTGCAGCCCATTGCACAACCTTCCACAATTATTAGGGTTGTGACTCTATTCTTTTGAGAGAGTCCTTACACAGTTTCCTCACAGGGAAATTCTTCATCATGCAACTTCCTCATTACATATCCATCACTATCTCTGATGGCCTCAACCTTGAATTAGCTTCATCTTGTTAATAAGCATTCTTTAAGGAATATAGACATGCATTTCTGACATGCATTCCAAAATATGTATCCACGCATATTCTAGTTTTTGTTAACTTACATCCATGATATACTTAGCCATATTCATAATCCTAATCATGTATGTAGTTTTCATAGGTATGTTTCATAGCCCACATACATATTTACTTTTAATATCATTCAACTCAGGATTGTTCACAATCCTTCTCATGTGATCCTCCAAGGCATAATCATTTTCATTTTATCATGACAACAAAGCATCTTTGCTCATTTACTCTTTCATTTATTTATATTAGTATTTCTTGAGGAAGTGGATTACATTCCCCTCAAGCTATCATTCGAAACAGAACTTTCATTACTCTTCATAATGGATTCAACCATGCATCCATGGTATTCATTCAATCTTGGCAAGTGCAATGCTTGCCTCACATTTCACCCATCTAGGCAGTCACCTCATGCCTTTAGTATACCTATACTCTTACATCATACATGTGCATCACTTGTATATTTAATATCATTCATACCTAACTAGTATTAAAATTAGGCTTCATATCAAGAAACTTCACAATGCATTAAATCCATGCACTCAAGCATATACACACACATCCCAAACATTCATCATGCAAGCTCATTACTTGCACATTTTTCCATGTCATTCACACACATGGACACATCATACTTCTAGATCCTTCTCCCAAAGATCTTCCAATTCATCCTTATGATAAGCCTCATAGGAACACTCAACATTGATTTCCCCTCTCAATTGAGAGCTTGCAGTCATTCACATGACATCCACATGGATGTTGAATCAGACATAGTCATAACTATGTTCCCTTTTTACAACAATTAGCAAGAAAACCTTCTTGCCTCAAATTATATAGGACTTACCCATATCACCTTTCCCCTAGTCATGAGGAGTTATATACTCTAAGTTTAATATAAAGTAGTAATTATACTACCAAGGATCCTACCTGATCCTATCAGATTCCTTTAAGCCCACAAAGGTATTAACCATTATATAATCAACCATCATCAGTTTCTGAGGTTCTAACTACCCATGCCTAGAGGCAGTGTCACGAACGTCGAGTCATCTGCCTTTCGGGCTTCAGATACCCTTGACAGAACCCTACCACCTTCATCTATCCACATTCAAGTCTTATTATCAATGTTAATCAGCATATCCCTAGTCAGGTAAGAGTAGTCGTCACTTGACAAGGGTTAAATAAATTCTTCTGTTGAAATTCAACAAGAATTCCCAAAATCACCGGTTCAATATGCAATCCTTTTTCCCTCAAGGAGTAATGCAGATAATCAGTACCTCTTTATGCAACTCTCACATGAGCCCAAGCAGGCCAAGTGTTGTAACCAAGCTCTAATACCATTTTTTCACACACCCACAATGGGGAATAAATAAATTTCAGTTTTCTTAAGGGATAGAATCTCCATTCATGGTTCCTAATTTGGAAGATCAGGGAACCCGTCTGACCTCCTGGTCAAGGATCTCTTATTCTGAGGCCAAATAATTATTTGAGACCTTGATGGTCTCGTTCTATAGTTAAACACAGAATATTTTGGCTTCTTGGTGTAGGTTTAAGGGCACCCGCGGCCTTCCCTTTCACCCTACTATGAAAGGTCAGAGTTTCAAGCGTTAGATCCTTTTTTCTTATAGGCCCCCTCTTGATGTGACATTGTTGATGACCACACAATTGTGGGCATGGACACAAGCAGTTTGGATTCAAACTTATTTTGGGCCCGCAATGCTCTCACAACCTCCACGTGTCCTCTTGACGAAACCACGATTTGAATTGCAGTCCACCCTCAATATCTTAAACTCCTCGTAACTATTGTCCCCACAATGCTATGCGATCATCGATCTCACAATATTGACGATAATGGCTAAATATATGATTCATATCTACACCTCTCGGATCTATAGACTAGGTCAGCCTCCTCTGGATCAGCGATCGATATCTCTTCGCAATTCCAGACTCTAGGAATTCAAAATCTCAAACCCAAATTTCTTTCGTACTTCAATCCTTTAGAGTTGACGATCCATGGACACATGTCCTACTCAATAAATTTTCCTGCCTTCACTTTAGGTGGTTGACCCTTTCAACCCAGATCAACGGTCCAACATCCCTCTTCTCGATTGGCGGTCGAGATCTCCTTCGAGTCTCCAAACTTCTGAGATCTCAAATCTCAAACTTCTTTTCCCAATGGCTTTTACCCGGAATCTAAGATCCATTATCTCGTGTCTTCCCCAAATCCAATGATCGAGGATTACTTCGGGACTTTACCTGGAGTGTATGAATCTACGCCACGTTCCTCTTAAATCCGATGGCTACAAATCACTTCGGGAATTTACCTAGAGTTCACGAATTCACGTCGCGTCTCCTTTAGATCTCACTGTCCAAATATTTCTTTGGGACTTCGGATCTTTGCGCTTCGGTGATCTCAGTTATCAAACTGAAAACCCACTTCATCTTTTCCATGGAGTTCGAGATCTATTGACAAGTGTCTCCTCACAGATCAATGACTCACGGCTCTTTGACTCTTCGGGCTTCAGGTGTTTCAACACTTCAACCTCTGCCTTCCTCTAGATCTTTTGACCTACTGACACGTACCCTCTTGGATTCAACGGTCCAAATCTTCTCTCTCATGAATCAGGATTTTGCGTTTCATGACTTTGGAGGTTGGATTACCTCTGTCTCCCCGATTCCTTATTTCCCGATATTGACCCACATCAAATCAATGGTCAAGAAGGGTCCTGATAGATCCTTAGATCTATGGTCCATATCACATCGCAACTTCAGGTTTTGGGAGTTTAGTCGTGCCATTGTGCGAATCACCCGATGTATGAATCCTTGATATCGTCAATCTGACAGTCAAGGAGGGTCCTGATAGATCCTTAGATATATGGTCTATATCACGTCACAACTTTGGGTTTCGGGAGTTTAGTCGTGCAAATGTGTGAATCTCTTGATGTGTGACCTTGCGAAGACTGAAGGGGTTGAGGCGTTAACACCTGCGCCCTTTCTTCAAATCTAACAGTCGTGATAGACCCTCGATCCTCCTGATCAGATATCATTCATTCATCTTCTAAATGAAAAAGGATATTCTCTTTTGATACTTGGACCTCAGTATTCTTCTTGAGCTTCATCAGTTATGAAGGATTTAAGAGCATTGCGCTCTTTCTCCTAGGCTTAACACTTAGAAGGGTCTTCTACACTATTCTTGCGCTCCTTCATCAAGTCTATAACTTAAGTGGTTCTTGGTCTCTGCTTGCCTCGTAGAGAGCTTGTACATACTTTCACTACCTCTCCTGAGCTTAACCAACTCCGTCCTCCAAGGGACTCAAAAATATT